>JALPQI010005529.1:0-44475 GCA_025490895.1 Thaumatotibia leucotreta
GTCAAATTGCTCTCTAAATAAAAACAGCTCGCGAATTGCATCAGACCAAAGTGTGGATGCCTCCTCTTTCTTTCCTTTACTCTTTTCTCCTTCAACGCAGCCAACCAAAGCTTGATATTCCTTTGTCATTTTAGCTTGAAACATTCAGCTCCGTAGAAGCAGTAGAAGAGTGTGTTCAAGACACAAGACATTCAAAGGTAATAATAAAAGGCCGTTTTATTGTTAAAGAGCAATCGAAACAGATGACTAAGAATTCAAAATGCCAAAGTAACTAATCTGTAGAAACAGGACAAACCTTACATCAGATAAGGTGTAGAATTTCGATCGCTCGGAATAAATTAGGGCAAAGTTTCAATTCGACGCGCGGAGTTGAGAGTGCGTTCACGGTACGGCGCGACTTTGTCGAACAGATTCATTAATAAAACTAGTCAAATGTCGGCTACATGGAGTGAAACCATAGTTATTTTTCGTTTACTAAAAAGGATTTGGAAGCATCATGATCATTGGTCATGATTATCACGAGCACAGTTCTTCACTACAACTTTTCATGACTCTTGGTCCTGAGCAGCCAGTCAAATTGCTCTCTATACGTATATAACAACAGCTCGCGATTTGCATCAGACCATAGTGTGGATGCCTCCTCATTCTTTCCTTTACTTTTTTCTCCTTCAATGCAGCCAACCAAAGCTTGATATTTCTTTTAATTTTCTTGAAATTTCTTCACTTGGGTGTGATGGGATAGGTAAGGTACTGAAATTAATTTTAACTGCGATATAATTCGAGTATTGGCTGTTTTCGTGAAAATTTGAAGATTTACGATTAAAATTTTTAAAACTACTAGTGCGACAAATCCCGGTTACGGCAGAAAAATATTACAATTTTATCTCACAGTTTAGATTTAAAATAACAACTCCGACATATATTTTTAATCGTGGATATTTATAATTGCCCGTCTGGTTCCTTGGACTTTCTACTTTGAAATAATACAAAAATACTTATCAATTATTGAGCAGAAAATAATGTTTTTAAAGAAATATCTTGACGTTGACTTCAGCGATTGGTAATTAAATTATACTTTAGGTACTGAGAATACTGAGACGTATGCACCTGTGGATTTTTATTATTTCTTATAATTGAATAGATAAGAATTCAAGGTCCACTTTGTAATGTAAAATTTGAATCTTTGTTATTCTTCCCTGCTTTTGTACTTATTAACATACATAGTGAAAATTTACATATTTACATAATACAAAAGTTTTCCTTCGCAAACAAGTTAATATAGAAGATTTTGTGCCAGGTAATGCATTGTCATGTAAAAAAATGTAGGTACATTTAAGGTAGAATTGTTTATCGTAATGAAAGTTATCTTTTAGTATATAGAATTTATAACAGATTTAACAAAAAAATCCTAAATACTAACAAAATAAAGTAGGGTCAAAATGCTTTTCGTTGTCTTATTTTGTGTCCCTAAAAAACGTGACGCAGATGATGTTTTGTTTTATATTTCTGATGTATGGATCAAAATCTAGTGTGAAAAAGAAAAACAAGTGCACCGTTTTTTTTATATACTAAGTCGAAACAGCAACTAAAAGCCGCGTGACAGAGTGGTATGAAACAAGACAACGAGAAGAATTTTGACCCAGTAACTAACGTGCCATTTTGATATCATTATGATTATTTTTCTTATATCAAAAATAGCGAAGCTGCCCTTTCCTTGAGGTACATCACTGAAAAACAAAAACAGAGAAACAAATCGTAAATACACTCTATTTGTTTTGAAATTATTTTCCTTAATATGCTTAAAAGTAACTCCTGTTATTTTCTTTAATCTTAGTTATACTCCATTTCAAATACCATGGCCCGATGCCACTTCAAACTTTTAAGACGGAAGATAATTTCAGTACAAATAGAATATAAATAATTACGATTTATGTCCCTGTTTTTGGCTTTCAGTGATGTACCTTAAGGAAGGGCAGCTTCGCTATTTTTGATACCCATATAGTTTGTATTGTATGACTAACTTTTGTAACACAATGGAAATTATAGTGATTTAGTTTTCATTAAAGGCTGAGCCACACGATGTGGGTTTGCAACACGTGCACGTGTGTGCCATCTTACATACAATACGACACTTACATACACTACGACGCGTACACACGCATCTGGTGTGACTTGGTCTTAAGATCTTAATTAAATATAAGGTCACTGTCACTGGTCCAGGTCGCGGGAACCCGCTGGAGGCACGCAGCGCAGAACCGGTCATATTGGCGATCATGGGCCTATGTCCAGCAGTGGGCGTTTTTTAACTGAAATTTATTAAATTAAATTAAGTCAAAATTCATATTAAGTGAATTCCTATCGAAAACCGACTTCCTGGCGTCTACAAAAAGGCAGCCGTAGCATAGTGCAGCTCAATTCATAAATATGTACACAATATTGCACCTTAATTCATTGAATAAAGGTGCAATATTGTGAACATATATATGAACTCGACTGTACTTGACATAACTTTATCCCGCGACACCGCTGAGGGTTCTCGAGCGTGCGCTGAATTATGAACAGCGAACTTCACAGAGTGGCGCATAAAACCTCGACTGCGTTTATGACTCAAGAGTTGTAAATTCAACTTTTCGTTATACTGCCATTATTGTGAAATCCGTAGCCTAGTGGTGACGCTGCTGACAAAACTGAAGGCTGCAGTTTACACATATACAAGCTGGAAAGGGACGACGTTCCTTCCCGCTACCGATCGAGTCTACCAACCATTACAAAGAACTTTCAGTATGGGACCAACATCGAAAGCGTACATGGAAAATTGACTTTTCCATACTATTGAACTCTAACTTATTACTCACTTTGTATGAGGGGCTAATTTTTTTTAATTGTTCGATGTTGGTCCCATGGTTTGACTACAGCAAGGCGTTTGACTGCGTTATCTGGCCGGACCTCTGGAAAGTGCTGAGGCAGATGGGAGTTCCCGAGTACTTGGTTGCACTAGTTGAAACCCTGTATCTGAACAACCAAGGAGTCGTCAAGATCGACAAAGCAACATCGGAACCCTTCAATTTCGGAAAAGGTGTCAGACAGGGCTGCATACTCTCCCCCATTCTATTTAACGCGTACGGTGAGCACATCATTAGACGGGCATGTGAGGATTGGCACGGTGGAGTAACCATAGGTGGCAGATGACACCACCCTTCTAGCCTGCAACGAGGTTGAAATGGTCGACATCCTTGACAAAATAGAAGAAACTAGTTTGGAACTGGGTCTCAAAATCAACCACAGCAAAACCAAACTGATGGTTGTGGACCGTGGCAATAAGCTAAATTTGACGGGTGCTCTCAAGTTGGAAAGAGTTGAAGACTTCATCTATCTCGGGGCTAACATAAGCAGCAATGGATCGTGTAAAAAAGAAGTTAGGAGACGCATAGGTGTGGGTAAAAGTGCGATGACCCAATTACAAGGAATATGGAAAGATCGTAACATCTCCCGCCAAACCAAAATGAAGCTAGTTAACACCTTGGTATTCTCCATATTCAGCTACGGGGCCGAGACATGGACGTTAAAGAAAGCTGATCGCCAACGCATTGATGCTTTCGAGATGTGGGTTTGGCGGAAAATGCTTCAGATCCCGTGGACGGCCTTCCGTACAAATGCGTCTATCTTGCACGAACTAAACTTAAAGACCCGTCTCTCTTCCATCTGCCTGCGTAGGGTCAAGTCAAGTGACTACGTTCGAATGTTTTGTTCGCGAATGTTTGAGGGTGGTTTCTCTGACACGTCGTCGGTTACCCCCTGCCGGCGACGTGTCAGAGAAACCACCCTCAAACATTCGCGAACAAAACATTCGAACGTCGTCGGCGGCGGACACGCGTCGGTCGCCGGCCGCCGGTCAGAAAAACCAGGGCCTAAGCCAAGTTTCTTACCGGTTCTTCTCGAGGTCATTGGTGTAGGGTTAGAACCGGAAGTAGCTTTAATTTTATGTAACTTAGACCATTCAAAAGAATTTGTTGCTATTCCCATTTGAATAAATAATCATTTGACTTTGGCTACAACGTGCATGATACGCATACATATACAAGCTCGTGTACGTGCTGCATATCATGTGTGGCTGAGCCTTTAATAGTATTAATTACCAGCATTCTTGTACATATTTAAGTAAACGTTTCTCTCAATGAAACAAATAAAAATGTAATAATGTTTCACTTTTTCAGATTCAACGCCAAATTTAAAAATAATAACTAAAGTGGACTTTACTTGCATCACAGTATATCAGCTGATAATAATGTGGTTCGCTCTTGGTATCTGATTTTTTTGTTTTAAATTAAGTATTTTGGAACACACCACTATTTTCGAACGAATACTTATGCTACTATTACCACCACAAAACGTAATGTTATTTTTAGTCCACTATGCACATATGCCTCCCTTTTTACCTACTTATACGTATGAATGCGTTCATAAATATGAGTACTATGAAGTATGTCAAGTATATAATAAGAGTTCTTGATACTTTTATTACCACTATGGGGCGGTGAAATGGCAGCACTGACGTAAATTCTAAAGAACTGTCAAAATAAATACCTGAATTTATTTATCAATACATTTTCTGGTTTATTTACTCTTAAAAACATGTCAATACAAAATTAATCAAAAGAAAAAGAAAATCTTAAAACTACACTTAACACTAAACATCTTAAAAAATAGCTTAATTACACAATACCTTAAAAATACACACCCTAATCTAATAAACAACCCCTCAATGTTCCCGGCGCAAACGTGCCCATCAGGACTCGCAGCGTTTCCGCGTTGAACCGCAATGGACAACCTTTGCGCCAGGAACCATCCAGAAATCTTTAAACCATTTTTTTGGAATATTGTTTTCTAAAATAAATAAAAAATAATAGACAGCATTTAAATAGATACGAGTATGCCTTTATAATAAATTGTAAATTCCCATGAAATGAACAAAGTTCTAGCAATTTTTTTTAAGTACCAGTGACTTTGCGGCCCTGTATTAAAGCTCAAACTTCAGCGTCCGTTTTCTCGTTGTAAGCTATTACAAAATCAATAAACTTCCAAATATAATAGAATTTCGATATTTTATGTTCACTACTTACCTACGAATCTGACAGCTGTTTGGACCTCACGCCTATATACTGCCGCCTGGTGGCAAAAAAAATATCAGAAACCCTCATTGCCACGCTGGGCAAGCAGGTTGGCGATTGCAGTAGGCTAGATTCACACGGAGTATTTCTTTCCCGTATACCGTATTCGAGATTTCTTCGATCGTCGTAGTGACAATAGACTATGTGTAGTACCGTTCACATGCATACTCGAATACGGTATGCGGGATCCGTGTGAACGTTATTGTTCAAAGTCTATTGTCACTACGACTTTCGAGAAAATCTCGAATACGGTATACGGGAAAAAATACTCCGTGTGAATCTAGCCTTAGTGTGTCCTCTATAATGATCCTGCTTCCAATAAACAATATTCATTAAACTAATATTCACTAACATTTTAATCCCTTAGTCGACTCTTAAGATACCTACGGGAAGAGTTGGGGTGGTGACAAATGTATTATTACTGCCGTCACCACGCGGCGAATCCCAGACTGTGCAAAAATATGTATCGAAAGAATCCTCTTATAAATCGACGTACTTATTACACAGAATTAAAGTACATTGATGCCGTCAGAATTAAAGTACGTTGATGCGCCAGTAAGAATACATTTGTCACCACCCCAACTCCTCCTGCGGGTGTCGTAAGAGTCGACTAAGGGATTTAAGTGTCACTTACCATTATTTGATAAAAGATTGATGATGTAAAGTACATAGGACATCATTTCCGAGAATTCACCTTTTATATATTTTGTTTTTGACTGGACTTACCTACGTAATATTTTAAGTACCTACTTTTTCAGGAATCATCGCATCTTTAATCTACTACATCGCCTCCCAAATACCCCATGCTTTAATGAAAGAATACAACCTTCTATATCCCTACGAATGGCGGCACGGAGACTTCGAAGATTTAGAAAAAATGCAAGATTGCTATTGCCCTCGTGTATATTGGCCTGTCTGTAGTTATGAAAACATCACTTACCCCAACCATTGCGTGCTGAATTGCGACAAGAAGCAGCTACGTAGGTTAGGACCCTGCATTCGATACAGAAGGGTAATGGGTACCAACTTGAACATGGTGTTTCCTAAGGTCTGGAAGAATCCGAGACGGGATTCGGAGAAACTGACGCCTGGAGAGTTTGTTGTTGAAAAGCTGACGAATTGGTAGTTGGTAAAAATTAGTAGTTAGTTGGTATAAATAAATAGTTTAAACGTTATGTCACCATTATTTACCTGTCACCAGACTTTTATGAAAAAAGGAGCCAAGCACGGATCTATAATTTTTGACTTATGATACGATACGAGTAGTACTTTATTGATAGATTGGCTCCAGTGTTATTCACTAAGGAAACCGCCTTGCTATTAGCGCTGTGTCAGCGCTGCGGCAGCGTCGAGCCTAAAAATGGTATTCACTAATGCATTTTAAACGACACTAGCGCTCGGCAACGAATGCGGCGTGAGCTGGAACTACACTGCGTCGAGAGTTACCGCCTACAGTTCGACGACGAGCTGTTTCTACGTTAGTGAATATCGTTTTTCGCAGCGCTGCGCTCGACGTCGAAGTGAAGGCTGTCTCGTCGTAGAGCTCGTTGACGAACGCTGCGTCGAATGGGTGAATAAGAGAATAGCACAGGACCGAGATGAGTGGCGTACTAGAAGAGAGGCCTATGCTCAGCAGTGGGCGATAAATGGCTGAAATGATGATGATGAGTACTTTATACTGAAATCTATTTTTTAAATCCTTAAGAAACTTAGGCATAAGTACTTATGTTCAGTGTCAGGAGGATCAATTGCCTCCAACCGCATGTCCCAAGTGATCCGATTTTGATGATTTTTTTTATTTGGAAGCTGATGCTTTTTGACACCGATTGGTCCCATTTAATTTGGTCTAGTTCTGACAATAACATCCATGAGAAAACCAGTCATAAATTTGCATTAAGTATGTGCACGACAAATGGACGAATAACTCAGTGTCATGCCAACCGATTTCGATAGTTATTTTTTTAAGCTCCTTTAAAACAAACCGAGATGGCACCAAGTCGGGGTTTGATCTGTTTATCGTATGGCATTACATGTATTTCACTGCACGATATATATGTACGGTCGGCTTTAATAATATGTATACAATTTTGATCCTTATTCCTTTAACATACGTTCCGAAATGTATACATATTATTAGACGTGACTGTACAGTGGCGTTCAGAACTGCATGGACGATTTATGAATGAATTCGTTCATAAACCGCCCACGCAATTCTGAACCCGACTGTACAATTACATTAAATAAAAAATTAAAGCTAGAGTTCTTAAAGCAATCCACGGCCGGTCAAGGTCTTGAGCTCTTCTAAATTGCCACAGAATCTGGTGATGGGATCTTAGAGAAATCTGTTGAAGTCTTTTTTTTTATTTTTAATTTGTTGATTATTTATTACCCATAGTTTAGGTACTGCAAATCAAACACAGCTACAAAAGTTTTATTTTGTTTAACGGGACATGAAGATACAATTCTCGAAATACAGAACTGTTTTCTGCGATTACGCCAATTATAAATGTACCAAGAGAATTCCAAGTGAACATAATTATAATACAGTTAATTACGTAATCTAATCCATGTCAT
This sequence comes from Thaumatotibia leucotreta, assembly GCA_025490895.1. Taxonomy (NCBI): domain Eukaryota; kingdom Metazoa; phylum Arthropoda; class Insecta; order Lepidoptera; family Tortricidae; genus Thaumatotibia; species Thaumatotibia leucotreta. Next base: position 7,743 of record JALPQI010005529.1, read on the forward strand.
GTATTTGAGACCTAAATTGATTAATAGCAAACATTATTAGCAAGCACAAACTACTAAACTAACTCATTACAACTTAGTCCCACACGTGAAACAAATTAGGGGTTTATCTTAATATATTTAAAGACAAAGTTTGCTTGAACATTTGTGATTCTGCTATACAGTATTAATTAGTGTGCTAACAGACATTACCCAAAGGCATACACAATAAGGTGAGAAAGGTCGATAGTGCTCATTGAGAATGTGAATGATTTGTCATAGTGTGTTTGTCAGAGTGGTAGTGGCCGCATATCTTGAGTAGCGAGCTTCACCACCCGACGCCATTTTTCTCTCACGGCTATGCGTCTATTCTCGTGCACAGGCTGGGTTGTAGCAGATTTGATCAGTAGCCGTACCACTTTGCAAGTATCGGTAATTAGGTTTTTCTCGATACGTATAGCAGGCCATCGCACTCGCTCCAATATGTCAGTGCGATCGTGATAGAATGCTTTACGTATCGATTAAAACCTAACGTAATACTTTACTTTCCATATCATGGTATGGCTACAGGCCGGTCCACCTCATGGGGAACAACCGCGTGGTCTGTTGCTTTCAACCCTGCCTTGAACTACCAGCCGCTTGATGGAAAGCTCTCCGCGTCATACTATATGCCCGAAGAAAGAGGGGATCCTGGACTTAACCACAGAGGATAAGCGGTGCTCAATATTTATTTCTCTGTCATAGATACTAGTGGATTACAACATCATCAACCTAAGTCAGTATACTGCTGGATAGGCCTTTGCTATGCGTATGAACGTATTAGAAGTTAAGGGTCGGATTCCCGATTTTGTCGTTTTAGACCTATTTTCGAACAAAGAATTTGTTAAGTAAATATTACTCTACAAACATATTTCTTACATGAACTTATTCAGAAAGAACCCATGCAGAGGCTCTAATTGATATTATATTTTATATTTACATGGATTTCCTAGAAATCGGCTCTAAATGTACCGAAAAATCAAAAAATTGCATATTTTTCGAACACGAAGCAATGCATATTTTTCTTTAACAGGTATAAAATATTCATGTTAATTTAAAAGCCAGATAACTGAATTATTGCATCAGGGCATATTCATATTTTTCCTCATAAAGACAACGAAGAAATTTAATCCTTAATTTAAAATTGCGTATATTCTCCATACAAATGGCGACACGAGTCAAAATTCTCCTTTGACTCAGATGGCGCGAGCGCCTCCTCGAGGTCGGACGCACGCCAAATCGCTCCCGTTGACAGCTCTTTTTGACATTCAAAATGACATAAAATCATATACATATACGTCAAGGGATGCCAGTACTCAAAGTATCTTTAAATAAGTAGGGAAAATCAGAAGGAAGAAATTCTTTCGAACCCCATCATTTATTTAAGTTTCTTGTTATTTTTATGACGGAACACAAGAAAACTATAACAACTGATTCTAAATAAAACTCAATACTACCTAACACGTATAAGTTACATTCGCAAAAACGATTAAAAATGAAAAAAGTTTACGGATACGATTTGCTGTAATGGAGTTTATTTTCTATACTCTGGCAACAAAATACGTCATTTGAAAACACATATGACGGCTAGAAGTCAAAACGATAGGATGTCAATTTAGTTATAATAATAATAAGAAAGATAGAATATGTTTGTTATATAATTATATTAGTAGGTATACATATTCAAAGTGATACGAGTCTTTAATTAATGGTTGATTAGTGGAATAAAATCTGTGCTCATCGCCACCGCAATTTCTGCGGCCGCGATTTCTTGGTAAGAAAGTATATACCGCATCTTCTCAGTACATTCAATATGGAAAGTAAATTATTTTTGAAATAAAAATATGAAAACTGATAAACTCGCGTATATTAACTAATTTTAATATCTTTCGGACGTTTCGAACACTTTACAGGGTTCGTGGTCTGCGGATGACTGTTTTCATAGTTTTATTTCGTGTGTAATCCTCGCGGTAACCGAAGAAAATATTATGCGTCTTATTTTTTATTTATTCAAATAAGTTATAGTATAACAGTAAAAACCATATCCTCGCGAACTACAAAGTACATAAACTTTAAGCTCAGCTTTAGATTTTGATGTCTGACCGGCAGTCGTATCATGGAAACTGCGGGTACGGCACACAAAATAAGCTGAACTGCACATAAATAAGTTCGGAAACGTAACTTATTGGTTTTTGGTTTGAAACTACAATGATTTATTTATATATTATAGTTATATTCTCTTTCCAGAAATGGCACGTACGCTTTACTGATAAATACTTAAATACTGAAGGATTCGCTGAGTGGCACAGGACTCTATCAATACGGACACAAAAGGTACCTACCTACTAGTTTCAATTCGTAAATTTCAATACATTCCTAGTTATTTATTCGTATTTTCTTTATTCTTGTTATTATACGATTTGAATATTAGATAATATCAATAATATGCATGAATTTATGGCCACAGCTGGATATAAATTTTTCACTTTTGTATATATCGGGAACTCTAATGACAGCCGAGCTAAGAGGGGCAGGACTCCAGTTATCTGCCTCCTAGCTTCTCGTTACTCGCCACCAACAGCACTCAGAATCTTGTATCCACGCATCTACGCAGTAGTAGAAAACGAATGGAGAGTTCTAAGCTTGCGTCCATGCATAGATGCACACCCCAGGGATCGGATACCGGTTTTTTGTCCATACAAAAGAACGGTTCGAATTCCGTTCTTTTTCGTTCTTCGGTTTATAATTTTTTTGTTAATGGAGTAATTTAAAAATATGATGTTAATAGTTACATAAAATCTTGAATACTACATAAAGAGTGTAAAACATTTTAAGATATTGAGCTATTTCGACGTTTTTCAAAAAAACCGGTTCCGATCCCTGGCACACCCCATAGAAACAACTTCCTTCGTAAGAATGTAAACCCTTCACATAACAAGACAAGAGTGAATCGTTCTATGTCTAACACGGGAATGAATTGATGAACACTGCAGTAGTGACCTTTTATACTGTCAGGTCACCAGCCACCTGTTCATAGGTTGGTATCATCTACCTGCAAACCTGCATGGACCAAGCAAAGACCACTCCAAGCAAAACATTGCTTATCGTTTTCTAGATTTAGTAACTCATATCTCCGACATATATATATCTGCTAGCCAAAACTGTCACTACTCTTAGCAACCTCGTATGTCAGTATTGAATCAGAACTGAGATACGAGCTTTATTTCGATGACGTATTTGTTATTTTAGTTAGTTTTGTTTGTCAATTGGAGAATTATTTGTACCTATGGTATTAATATGTATCCGTGGAATGGAGTAAGCTTGTAGTGTTTTATATTATTTTTGAGAAGTTTAGTAAAAACGCTTTATTTATATACGATATATAAAGCGAGTACCACTATTCACCTATTTGCGATTGTTTAAATCCAGCCGCCCGCCCTATAGGCACAATTACGACCGTGGTTGCTAAGCAACGAAAAAAAACAACGGATGTCATTACGGTTTCAAAGAAACTATGTATTACGTATTACTATATTTTTTCTTCTTGTTGATTATACTTGAAATATAATAAAATAAATCTTACAATAATGTGGTGAGTGTAAACACCGGTTCCGATCCCTCAGTTAAATTTTTATTCGTATGACATTTAGAGTTTTAATAATACAGTCGTTTATAGTATAGTGTACGAGTATGTACCATTTAGATTTTTATCCACTGAACTGAGACAATTTCTCTCATCTTCTGAGATGTTTCTTTTGGTAGATAAACGTTTGACATATTACTGGTTGTTTCAGAGTCTATAAGCAGGACGCAAAGAGTGAGTAAGTAATCTTTACATTTTTATAGTATAAGTAAGAAGTATTTACTGATATATAGTTTGTGTACACAAATATCGTGTGGTGACGGCAGTAAGAATACATTTGTCACCACCCCAATTCTTCCCGCGGGTGTCACAAGAGTCGAAAAAGGGATTGAAGTGGCGATTTACATTTACCTCCTAATGAATCCACACGCATAAGTAATAGGAGTGGCCTTTGTCTAGTTTCAATTCATTTTTATGGTTCCGTACCACAATGAAAAAACGGAAACTCTTACAGGATTACTTTCTTGTTCGTCTGTCTGTCAAAAGGTGATGATGTAATCCATGGAATTTCTTATATTATAAGCACACATAAAACCGTTTTGAGATTTATCAACCAATAATCCATTTTTCTTCAAAAAGTGATACTTCCTTACTTAGGGAAGTGGAACTGCCGATGAAGGCTAGAACGGAACTTCGGATCACTTTGGTGTTTTGTATGTATGTAACTGGTTATGCATTTTAAGCAATGAAGATGGTCGTGTAAGTTATTGTCAATTACCAGTTCGGATGGGGTGTTTTCTTAGGAACCTTAGGATTCTGTATTATCATTTAAACATCAAGCATTTTCATTTATGCGTTTTAATGTAAGTAGGTGGAACTGCTGATAAAGACCAGAACGGAACTCCTTAACGACACGTGTTTCACTTTTGGCAGATATTTCTGATTGATTGTGTATGTTATGAAGCAAGTTCTGGACAAAGAACAGTTTAGATGGTAGGTTCCTTAACCCTTAAGGAATTAAGGGAACTAATAAATGTAGAGTATTTATGTAAGCTACTCTTTAAAAGAGGTTTCATACTAATGTACCTTTTTAGGGTTCCGTAGTACACTAGGAACCCTTATAGTTTTGCTCTGTCCGTCTGTCTGTCCGCAGCATAGCACAGTGGCCGTTAGTACTAGATATCTGCAATTTGGTACAGATATACGTAATATTAATTATGCCGACAAAGTGGTAAAATAAAAAATAGAAAAAAAAAATTTTCAAGTGCCTAACCTGGTGAAGTGTGAATGATTTTTTTATTTGCTGTAATCCTATAGTGTGCAATATCGTTGAAGATGTCTTTGAAAAAAATAAGAGATATTCAAACGAAGTTTTATTCTAAAGTCAATATTTTCAGAGATATACGAAAACTACGGAACCCTAGCATAAGCCGACATGCTCTTGGCCAGTGTTTTATTACCTCAGGAGCTGCTCATATTATACAGGTTGTTCTAAAGTAAAAAAAAGGAGTGTGGATTACAATGTGGCTAACAAGATTTAATCATATCACGTCACCAGACGAGTCGCAGTCGTCGTCGTCAGTGGCACAAGAGTAACGAAGGCTGTCATGAACTGTTCCTTGGTGAACCGAGGAAATTCCTGTTCCTAATAGTAACGCAAAAATTACGTAGGTACCTTGCATACATTTTAATGTTTTTAGTTAACCTCGTGCCTACATTAGGTACCTAGGATACATGTAGGTAAGAGGTAACTTCCGTGTTGCATTGCATATTGCACAAACAAAGTACCTAATAATAATGTTGCTTTTTTTCGGTAGGTACTATGTTTTGATTATAGCACGAGCAAATACTCGTACACGTTTATGTGACGTAGGCAACCTCCAAAAATGGTAAATGACAAACACATTCTTGTAAATTCGACATTCCATTGCGTATTTTATACATAGGTAAAAATAAATGTAAACAATTAGAGACTCAATTTATTGTTCATTTGAATGACAATGTCAAACTTCATGTATGAGCTGTTTTTTCTGGTAAGATAAGAGTGCAAAGGTGGGATCCAAATTTATTTTAATGTAGGAACTTGAAACTTTAGTATTAATAAGGTATTTTACAAGAGTACAAGAAATTTAATTTAATCATTTCTTAAAGGTTAAAAGGGGATTACAATTTTTATTGGGTTGAAGTTTAACTTAAAGCTATGATAATTCCTATAAAAGTATTTTTATAACAAGGGGATGCAAAGTTACGATTGGAGACCTAAAACATTGTAAGAGATTTACTAAGTAAAATACGAAAAAAGCGATAAATATATATCAGAGTGCAGGGAAATTTAATGATTGAGAGGGTTAAGTAGGGGTGTAGATTTTGTTTAAGGAGACTAAGGTAGACAATAAATTTAGTGTAAATTACTAGGGCTAGAACGATGGCATCTTTACAGAAGGTTACTTATACAGGGTGGAAAGGGACGACGTTACTTCCCGCTACCGACCGAGTCTACCAACCATTACGATGAAATTTCTGTATGGGACCAACATCGAAAACGTACATGGAAAATTGACTTTTTAAAGTTATTTCTATTTTGGTACTATACTGAAAGTTCATCGTAATGGTTGATAGACTCGGTCGGTAGCGGGAAGGAACGTCGTCCCTTTCCACCCTGTATAATTATTTGTATACAAAATGAGAAACCATTTTATAAAATTTAAACCCTAAAGTGGTTAAAAGGTAGTTGAAAGTTTGTATGGAAATAGTGTGATTTGAAAGATAGCGACTTGATACGTCGTATTCCAACTGCTGATAAAAAAATAAGACAAATCGATTTCAGCGTTTTTTTAAATATTTATTCCTTAACACTTTTGACGCCGGTGACAGTGCTCACCGTCAACAAGTGTACAAAAAAAATGTCTTTAAACCGAAACTTTGTCTGAAGAGTATATTTTTAAGATAAGATTAAGGGGTGCCTGACGTGTCGCATAACGTCGATTGTCCTAAAATTTTTTGGCTGAGAATGTTTAGCATAGTGTTAAATGGCATACTACTCGTTTAGCCTACTTTATTTTGCGCATACACATTTAAAACACCTACACTATATTTATCCTAATATTGATTACTCGATCATCGAATTACCTAAAGCTTAATAATCATAATGTTCATTGTTTCCTACTGCTCAAACTGTAAATTTTCTTTGCACCTACAATTGTTATGTCCGAAATTTCATTGAAAAAAGTATATTAACAATATGGTGAATGGTTTAAAATAATGTTCAAGTTCAATAAGGCAGGGTAAAACCGACTTGGAATGGTTAGGTTTCTAGGAAAGGCGGAGAGAAAGGCGTAGTCTATAAAATACTTAAGTATTTTTAATCAATTATTTACAAACCCGAATTATTTGGAAACCCGAAAAAGGGGCGATAGGGGAGCGAAGCGCCCCACAAGAGGGGCTCGGGGGCGAAGCCCCCCTGTATTAGAAAATAATGAATCTGTACCTCCCCTACTCTAACCTGGATAGGTTCGTTAGGTACCTTTTATCCCTTAGATCAGAAATAGAAGTCCCGCGCAGCGGGGCTTTGTCGACCGGTTCCTAGGTATGATGACTAAAATTCTTTGGACAACAGGGTTGGGTGGTTTAAGGGAGGGTTAAGTTTAAGGAAAATAATTTTTTAAAGGTCGTTTGTTAAAAGTAGTTAGTTTTAGTACATTAAATAGTAGGACCATCACAATTATGCACAATTATTATTCGATACATACACATTAGACACGAAAATCATTAGGACAAACGATATTTAGGAACAACCAAGTTAGGATCAACAATTTCGGCAAAACACGACAAAATACCTATGTGCTACAATTTAGGCCATTCATTTTTCGGCTTGAAGTTGGTATGCGACAAATTTTTCGACATAAAAAAATTATGCCACCCGATATAGACCTAAAATTAATTCCAACCTTTTTAGGGTTACGTGGTAAACGAGGAACCCTTATAGTTTCGCCATGTCCGTCTGTCCGTCTCTCCGTCTGTCTGTCCGCAGCATAGCTCATAGGCCGTTAGTATAAGAAATTTGCAATTTGGTACACGTATACCTCCATATCAGTCACACCGAAAAAGAGGTAGAATAAAATATATTAAAAAATATTCGAGCACCTCCCCTATAAGTAAAGTCGGGATGTTTTTTTATTTTACTGTAATCTTATAGTATGGGGTATTGTTGTATAGGTCTATAAAAAAAATCGGGTAAAAAAATAGAGTTTTTTTGTAAGTTAACGTTTTCGGAATTAACCGCTAGGTTTTCTTGCCCCAGGGTCCGCTGGATGCGGGTGACGCAGGATCGGTCATTGTGGCAATCTTTGGGAGAGGCCTATGTTCAGCAGTGGACGTCTTTTGGCTGATATGATGATGATGATGGATGATGATGATGACATTACGATACAAGTGTGAAAAAAGTAAAGGTTGGCGATAAAATAAAACACGACTGAAAGGAGTGTTTTAAATCGACACGAGATTTTAGGGTTCCGTAGTAAACTAGGAACCCTTATAGTTTCGCTACGTCCGTCTGTCTGTCTGTCTGTCTATCTGTCTGTCTGTCCGCAGCATAACTGAGTGACCGTTAGAATTAGAAATTTGCAACTTGGTATAGTGTACATATTAATCAGGCCGATAAATTGATAGAATAATATACAAGGTGATCCTATTAACTATGCGTATTTGACATTAGGAGGTAAATGCCCATAATAGCCACGCTGGGCAAAAGGGTTGGCGATCGCAGTAATTTGTCCACTGTGACGATGCTGTGCTGCTGCTGCTCATCATCAATCTTCTATAAAGAAATAGTTATTTGTTGTACAAGGGTGCAAAGTTGTATTTTACCCGCGAGCATGAAATTGAAACACGAACAAGCGAAAGGATTCCATAGTTGAATCACGAGCGAAGCGAGTGGTTTTAAAACAGAAACTTGAGCGACGCAAGTGTTTTAACTTACGAGAAGTAAAATACATTTGCACTCGTGTGTAGCACAAAACTTTTCCCCTCACTATAGGGAGGAACAGGAGGAGGTTTCTGATATGAATGATTAAAATTGAGGTAGGTCTTCATAGTAGCAGAAGTGCTGAACCACCACCAGTTTTCTTTTTAATCTTTTAATTTCCAAGTTTTGCCCATTCAAAGTTAAGAGTGGGGTCAAATTCCTGCTTGTACAAAATCAGATCTAACTATTTTTCGATACGAGGTAACGAAATAATTATTACTTTGTCATTATATTTTCTAAATGCAGTTAGAAATACGTGGTTAAATTTTTTTGGGTTCATTAACGGGCACGGTGTATACAGTCAATTGCAATCGCCTGGATTTAATTCAATATTTTCTCATTGAATTCATAGGCATTTAAAAGATTAAGGTCATAGTTATATTTTAATCTGCATAAATATAACAAGAGAAAAAATGCACTAGATGAGCATTTTAAAAATTCGTATTTCGGAAAATAGGCAAAATATTTTTTTTTTTTCGAAATCTAATTAAAGAAGATGTCATCTATAATTTATGATTAAAATAAAGAAAATATTTTATCTTCCACATTGATTTTTTTAGAGTCAAACATGAGCATTTTCGAAAGTCTCAATTTTCATTTATATTTTTCTATTACAAGTAGTTGCTCTAACACATTTATATTTATTTTACAAAATGAACACGGCAAGTACTTCATTTTTAGAATAAAATTATATTTGATATGCACCAGGGTTGGCTCAAGAACCAATTGAAAATATAATGACAAAGTAATAATTATTTCGTTACCTTTTATAGAAAAAAAGTTATGTCTGTTTTTCCACAATTAGAAATTTGACCCGACTCTGAATTTTGCACGGGCAAAACTTGGAAACTAAAAGATAAAAAAGAAAACTGGTGGTGGTTCAACACTTCTGCCACCATGAAATATATCCTCAATTTTTTTCATTCAAATCAGAAACCATGCAGCACACTCGATTTGTTGATTTCACCTGGAATGACCCTTTACCATTATTTCGTTAGGTCGGTTGGTCTTTCTTGAGTGAAATCTAATTTCTTATGATTTTTTTAACACTTTTTTTCCTAAGTTTTCAGCTTTGTTCAAGTGGGGAACAAAAGAAATAAACGAACACTGACGTCGTTTATACCAAGAAAGAAAATAAGGTATGTGAGTTACAACCCGCAAATGGTAGGTATATAAACCCCTAATATTTTCATTTGCAAGTATAAGTATTCTTTTTTGATATATAGGTAATATATAGACAGGTTAAAAATTTTTTTTGGGTCAGTGAGGGCAGCCACCAGATCCAGAGTAGCTATGCGAAAATGGTCTTATACGCCCTTCCTCGATTTTAAATTAGTGAAAATTGGCGTTTACTGATTTTGGGAAAATCATACGGGTTCCGAGAAAATTGTCCTTTTTAACAACCTTTTTTTGATGCCAATCGATCCTGTTTCTGTTCAGGATCAAAAGCTTGTATGACACCAAAAAAAATTTTTCGGTTAGAAAAGCCGCAAATCGAGATAATGAATGTAGCTAATGTTTCCACACAGTATTATTGTCATTTAGCATAGGAGGTATAATTATCGTGACATATGATGATTATGATGTAATTAAACTTTCACTCTTTCCATAGTAAATTTAACTATGAAAACAGTTTTCTTGAAATTTTGGCTTTTTTATACATTGCTATAAGTTGACCCCTAAGAAACTATTGGTACTGGATACGAATGGAATCGATTAACAAAAAAATTAAGCGTGAAAAAATATTTATTAGTACCGATGGTGTATTTTTTGGTGTATGGTGTATTTTAGTGGGTCATTTTACGTCAGGTCCAAAACTTCGGAGGGCCATCTGTACTAAAAAAAAACGTCGTAGGAGACACGTGCAAAAACGAAATTCGTAACTCGTGTCGATTTAAAACACTCCCATATCGATCGGTCGTGTTTCAAAACATCGCCACTCGTTTCGAATTTCATGTTTTTCGCACTTGTGTCGAAATGTACTATTTTAACATCCATACAAATTGTGTGGGGATTTTAAATCTCGATTTGCGGCTTTTCTAGACGAAACCTTTTTTTTGGGTCTATACAAGCTTTTGATCCTGAGCAAAAACAGGATCGATTTTTTTTCCTAGTCTGTAGACGTGTCCCAATGCTGGGCAAATGTCTCTCCCTCAGATCTCCACAGCTCCCGGTTTGGTGCCAAGTCTGGCCAATTGTTGGCCAAGGCGTCCAGGTCGTCCTGCCATCTCCGCCTGGGCCTGCCTCGTCCCCGCCTAGTTTGCAGCATCCACTTGGTGGCAGTGTCGCCGTAGATAAAATGTCTACGTGATAATTTTATCATTGTCAATGGTAATGAAGTTTGTCTATAATAACTGTGTATATTTATATAACATTTTTTATCTTTTTATTCACAAGTACGGTTGCCACCAATTGCACTTGAAATTTATTTTTAAAATGGATCTTTTCAAATAGGAGACGCAGCATGACTTCAAAAAATTTAGAACAAATCTTAATTTGCTTTGCAGAGCTAAAACAGCAATGAGTCCATATATATTATGTATACTTACTTCAAAGACAGGTAATAGAAACTTCAAAGATAGGTACTCTCTTTTCAAAATGGCAGATAATTTTGAATATAACTTAGAAATAGAAGAGGTACTATTTTTTCACAAAAGGTAAAACAATGCAATATGAATTGATCGAATTCAGGATCTGATCCCGCTATTATTATGGTTACTGCGAAACCCTCTCGACGTTTTTATCAAAATCAGATAGATTAGATAATTATTCAATAGGGGGCTGCCTAATTAATGAACAATAGTATATTTAGTAGCAGCATTCCGCCCATGCGAAGCCGCCGTAGCTAGTTATGGAAAATTACTTTATTTCCACAACATAATGTAATATTTATAAATGTACCGTGTGTAATTAATAATAACATTAATAACAATGATACCTCGTGTGAAACTAAATGTAATTTTTGGTAACCATTATAATGGCGGGACCAGATCCGTTGTAAAATAATTTGTACCTCTTCAATTTCAAAGTTATATTCAATCAGTCTGATCCCGCCATTATAACATTATAATGGCGGAACCAGGTCCTGAATTCTGTCGATTCATATTGCATTATTTAGTACTGAATTGATACTATTTGGTACCTTTTGTAAAAAAAAAAGTACCTCTTCCATTTCAAAGTTATATTTGATTTTTTTTATTAAATAATGCAATATGAATTGACAGAATTCAGGACCAGGTCCCACCATTATAACGTTATAATGGCGGGACCAGACGGATTGAATATAACTTTGAAATTGAAGAGGTAAAATTTTTTTTACAACAGGTACCAAATAGTACTAATTCAGTACTAATAAATAATGCAATATGAATCGATCGAATTCAGGATCTGGTCCCGCCATTATAACGGTTACAATTTTTGTGGAACAACTCAAATTATTTTATAAAATATTTTTTAAGTTATTTTTTTTAAGTAGGTAGTAACACTACGATGTACCTATATAAAGTTAAATATTTGATGCCATATACCACAGAAAAAATACCTAAGCTTACCAAAGCCATAGGTGGAATTTGAACCCGACGTCCTCAGCTTTAGTGGCTGATGCTTAACCTCCTAAGGCCCGGGCCTTTTAAATATTTTTAGTCAGAAAGACCGAGGTGGCGTTTTAAAGAACAAAAAATGGCGACCATTGTTAAGTCCTGACGTCATGGAATTAATGTTTACATTGTGATTGAACGACCTTTAAAATTTTATTACCCAGGACTTAATGATGAACGCCATTTTGTTCTTTTAGAAGGCACTTGGGACTTAGGAGGATAAACCACTGGAGTGGCCGAGTGATGGTTTAGGCAACAGCCGCAAAACTGAGGACAACTCTCCAAATTCCACCGTTGGTAAACTTCGATATTGTTTATTTATTTAGTACCTATATGTCATCTAATATTTAAATTAGTAAATGTAATATTTTTTTTAAGATCTACTATTTTCTTGTAATTGTAATTCTTCAATTTACAGTTGTAATTGTAATTCTTGAAATAAAGTACTGATTACCGTTTAAGATAATATAATAAATGCCTTAATGTTTTACTTATGTGCATTTTTATTTTTATAATGAATGCAATTTAATTTAGTAAAATAAGCTTCCTTAAACCTGATAGCTGCTGGTAAGTCACATTAATAATTATACAAATGTAATGCATAATTCCATTCATTTGGCTTTTCACGGAAACTACTTCACCATTGCACTGAAGCGAATTGTGGAGAAGATAGAATCGGGTTTTTTCTTCAATATACAAAAATAAGAGATTGTGCATTACATCTATACACTTATTAATCTCATTAAACAATTTTTCAGGTATATTTAACTTCTAGCGGGCCAGCAAGGCGGTGGCAACTAACAGGTTACTGATTGTCTCCTGTTCGTTGCCGCCGCGATTTGGGCTCTACTTTTCACTTACGATCAAGTGGAGTGGAGCCACTTTGTTGTGCCAACATAAATAAAATAAAATAATTCTTAATAATCTCCAAAAAGAAAAAATAAATAATTTTAGAATATTTACCTCTGTAAATGTCAAATTAGTAGGTATGGACTCGCAAATGTGCGTCGTTGGCACTGCAATAGTTGGTGGACTCTTGTGCGTTTGGCGCACACAGCAGTGGGAAAGTTGAATGTCTACGAAAAGCTGGTGATAGTGAATACTTAGGGCCTATATTCAACAGTATCGTGTTCTGATCAGAAAAATGTTTTTTTTTTATTATAGTGGACTAGTGGCTTGCCTTACAACCAGTTGGTCAAACAGGCATACTATCGAACCAAGCCATTTTGTTCTAACACAGATTTTTTTTCTCTTACTATTTCCTAATCAGAATACGATGCTGTACAGTCACCATCTGATATAGCGGAGCGGCCAGGGTGCTCATAAATGTCTGAGCAGGCCGCTATTATCATAGCGTTCGTGTGCATGCTCAGATATTTTTGAGTGCCGTGGTCGTTCAGATATATCTGATGATGACTAACAAATTGATTGATCTGTACTGAAAATCCATTTTTAGTACAGATTTTTGCCGCACTAGTGCGAGAAATTGCTCATTTCTTGTCAGGTCGAAACTTCAGAGGGCCATCTGTACTGAAAAACGTCGTATGATACACGTGCGAAAAGGAAATTCCTAGCTCGTGTCGATTTAAAACACTCATTTTATCTTCTTCCTATTAAATCTGTCTTTTGCATTGCATTGAGACGACTATCTACTCGAAAAGACAAGGATAGTCTTATAAAATCTATCCCTCTCTATCTTTTTTACCATCTAGTACTTTGACAAGTGTAATTTTTCAAAAGAGGTAGTGATAAATTACAAACTCGGCCGCTTTAATTAAAAAAAATCACCAAGGTTAAATGACCCCGCTCGGTAAAATGAGGTAGTGTGCGTGAAGTGCGTGTGTGTGCGAAATGGGGAAATTTGACAGAATCTGAAAAATTTCCCACATCTATCCGACCCTTAAAAGGCGATTATGTGATGAAAATGCTCTACCGATCATTAATTTTCAATAAGTTAATACGACACCCACGAGTTTAAGTAGTGACAATTTTATTGTTACTGCAGTCACCACGCGGCAAAAGACCAATGTTCAACACTCGTCACATCACTATTAATTAAGTAGCTAGGTCAAAATTTTTTTCGTTGTCTTATTTTGTGTCCCTAAAAACGTGACGCAGTGGTGATTTTTGTAGTATAAAGGTGCATTCAGACCAAACGAGCATTCGCTGTTCTACCTACCACTCTACGAAATCAACGAATCACGTTTTGCGTAACGATCGAATTTCGTAGAGTAAGTAGGGGGTTAGACTAGCGAATTCTCGTTTGGTCTGAATGCACCTTGAAATGATGTTTCGTTTTAAATTTCTGATGTAGGGATTAAAATCTAGAGTGAAAAAGAAATACAAGTGCACTGGATTTTTGATACTGACTCGACACAGCAACTAAAAGCGTGGCAGAATGATATGAAACAAGACAATGTAAAGAATTCTGACCCACCTACATTAAATGCCGTAGTGAAACTAACTACTTGAAATTTTTTGGTGTAGACACGACGCCCATTTTTACATATATTACTAACAGTAAGAATGATAGACATAATTAATCATTAAACCACTAGAATTCTTAATTTAAAACAAAAAAGTTATCTGAAAACCTATTTATACTAGAAACAAATGAACAATTAGATTAATTTTCCTTCAGCAAAAGGAATTTAAAATGGAACAATTATTTATTCAAACAAACCAAAGAGTATCGAGCCATCGAGTATTTTAAAACCGACCATAATTCTTTTAAACTACCCTCTCTATACAAGAGAAACACGAGATACAAATCCGAAGTAAACCGTTTTAAACAACGGAATACATTTTTATTTGACCTGTGTTTATTTTATCTCTGACTAGCGTCCCGCCCCGGCTGCGCACGGGTACTATACCTACATAAAAACCTTCCTCTTGAATTGTTCTACCTATTCAAAAAAATCTCATCAAAATCCGTTGCGTAGTTTTAAAGATTTAAGCGTACAAAGGGATATAGGAACAGAAAAAGTGACTTTATTTTATACTATGTAGTGATATAAAATATTTACAGTGGAACTAACTAAAATAAAATAAAAAATCAACTACCCTTAGATCTAAAGCTTACATTGTACGGAAGATTTTGGCGGCGTTTCCTCTCTGTATTACAATGCTGATACGTTGGCGAGGTCGCCAGCTCTTCAGTCTCGAGTTCCTTAACGCTTTTTATTTTTCCTAAGTTTATATACTTATTGCAAAGAGAGCGCCACATAGGCATACGCTACAAAACGCAGCGATTTTGCCATATTCCAGTAATTTATAAATTAATTTGAGAGTTTAATTGCAAATTACTTGTACAATTTCCTAATTACCATATTTTTATAACCATTTCATTTAATGGGTCATTAAGAAAACATTTGTAGTACATTAGACTATTAACAATTCAAGAAGGCAATCTTGGCGGAAAATTTAAGTTTCTAGCAATCAGTTCCTAATTTTAAAGTTTTAGGCAGATTTTAACTCTAATACAGATATCTATTTTTGTGTAATTTGTGACATGGGAGCCTGCTTATTTGCAATTTCCTTGATATTGTGTAAGTTATTCTTGTTTTTTTTTAATACGTGAGTGGCAGCGCAGCGTGGGTAGGCCCCCCACAAGGTGGACTGATGACCTGGTGAAGGTCGCAGGAGTCCGCTGGATGCGGGTGGTACAGGACTGGTCATTGCCGCAATCTTTGGGGGAGGCCTATGTTCAGCAGTGGACATCTTTCGCTTGATATAATGATACTTAATGATGATGAGTGGCAAACGTCTTTAGCGCCTGGCCTGCTACCGAGATCATCGAAGTCCGTAAATTTCGGAAATTTTTCTCTGTCACTCTAATGACGCCTTTTATTGCCGAAATTTACGGATTTCGTAGTTTACGATAGGGTAGGTCGCTGCCACTCCAAATGTGCCACATAACATGCAATAAACCGGCCAATATCATGTCGGGCCGTGCTCAGTGTAGGGTTCCGTTGTTATTCAGAAACGGCTGAGTTTTATTTTAAAGTATTCTGTAAGCCCACTCACTATTGAGTCACTGTTCATGATTTTTTTTCATATTTTATAGATCTACGGATCAAAAGTAAGAGGGGGGAACACATTTTTTTTCTTCTGGAGCGATTATCTCCGATAATATAGACTTTAGAAAAAAAAATCCTTATAGACCCTTTTTCTTTTTAAGAGACCTATTCAATGATACGCCACACTATAGGATTCCATCAAATAAAAAAATCATCAGTTGATTTTCGGGTAGCTACGAAAAAAAAATTTGTTCACAGTTTTTATTCTACCATTTTGTTGGCATGATTAATATGTACCTATACCTGTACCGAATTGCAGAAGTCTGTAGACCCGGGAACTTATCTACAATATTATAAATTTTGAGCATGTCTCTTTCACTCTAGTGGTGACGTCACTGGAGTGAAAGAGACAGGTGACTTATGATGGTCCATTTACCGTGCAACGCGTCACTTTCGCACTTACATACTTGTCAGAAGGTGACGGCAATTACGACAGTCAAATTGTAAGAAACTCCCTGCTACTTATTTGACGAGGTTCTAGAGTAACGAGTACGATTTTAGGTATTCGTGCGAGGTCTTCAAGTGACCTTTCTTATCAAAAGGTTATAAGATTCATTACTTTAAAATAACTGTCGATTTTTTTCCTTAAGAATATTTTCATCATACATTTATTTATTTATTTATTTATTATTCAAATAAGTTACACAGCATTACAGTTATAACACTAAGGCACTGTGAACTACAAAAATACAAAAATATAAAAAAAACAACTTAAAACTAGTTTTAGGCGATGTAACGACGTGGCCCCGTTGCGTCTTCTGATCCGGCGTAGAATTCGGCAGATTGCCTCGGAACTGCCGAAACACGACGCCCTTCGGCCAGAAGTCAGCACTCGCGATGGTGTCCTGCAGCGGGCGCGGCACGCGCACCACGAACGAGCTGAAGTGCACGTAGTGGCGCGACCGCAGCTGCTGCACCCTCAGCGAGTAACCCGTCTTCCGGCGGACGTACTCCACCACATCGTTGGGCACGTCGGAGTAATGCAGGCGCGACACGTAGAGCGCCCTACTCGGTGTTGCAACCGGAAGACCAGAATTAACCGTCTCGGCGGTGCCACACAGAGTCTTTCGAGGCGCCCTGCGCGCCCTGCTCTGGAGGGGTTCACATTGGTGAAACGGATTTCACCAATGTGAACCCCTCCTTGTCCACAAAGATGCCGGAGGCCTTGCCCTTATTGGGACCCATTCCCTCAGGAGGCAAGGTAGCCCGGTTAGCGGCGACAGGCTGACCGGCGACGTCATCGTAGTTACGCCGACGTGACTTCGCAATAGGCGGCGGCACACGCGGGGGACGCGCGGGCGGCGGGGCGGCGGCCGCGACACATGGAGCAGCGTCAGCAGCACGCGATCGTACAGGCTCAGCGTTAATTGTAGCGGGCCGGTCAGCGCTCTTGAAATTTGATGCCGTCGGCCGAGTCGAGACATTCCGCAAACTATCAACTTCATCACGTAACTCGGCAATAGTGACTTGGGCGGCTTCAAATTTCAAAATAACTTCTGCTAAACTTGTTTTTAGGGCCACGATGTCCTGATACAAGCAGCGAACGTCGATGTTATCCGGAACATGTATCGCCAGGATAGAGGCATCCTTCGATACAAACTCCGGAATTCGCTCTCGGTACTCCTCAAGGATCTTCTTTATATCCAAAAGGGACTTCTTCCCGGTTTCATCCCCTTTTCGGTGGGGAACATACGTGCCAACGATCCCAAGGGACTGGCACAACACCTGCTTCGCTTCACAGATGTCGTCCACGCTGAAACTCGATGCCCGCGAACTGAACTGGACAGCGGTTGCAGCATCCATTCCTCCCTCCTGCAGCACCTTCTCCTTCTGTTGCAGGAAGGCCAGGAAATCGTTCACGATGGGTTGACTCGGAGAGGCACTCATCGCGGCGAATCATAAGCAGCGGCCGGGCCGCGCTAATATCGAAATAAATATGATATATTTAATTAATCATCGATGCGTCCACGTCGCTCGGCGCATCGCGTACATCATCAGCCTATGATAGTCCACTGCTGGACGTAGGTCTCTCCTATTAAGTATGCGTATTAGGAGGTAAATGTCCATACTCGCCACACAAGCCACGCAAGCGGATTGGCGATCGCAGTAATGTGTCCACTACGATAACGCTGCTGCCCATCATCAATCTTTTATCAAATAATGGTCAGTGACACTTCAATCCCTTAGTCGACTCTTACGACACACGCAGGAGGAGTTGGGGTGGTGACAAATGTATTCTTACTGCCGTCACTACACGGCCAATATTTTCATCAAATGGGCATTTATCCGAGCGTTTCAACCGCCGAGACTTCGAAGAAATACGATAGGTACAGGCACTCAGTAAGTACAGTAAAAAAATAACACATAACATCTTATTAATACATAGAAATACATTTTACCTCCCTCCTTCACCTAAAGTGACACCTAACACGAATAAGCGTAGTTCCAACACATTTTCACTATTATCCTCCCCGACACCAGATCCCGTGGCAGTCATAATTTCAACCCGCATACGAAATTCCATAATGAAAATTGTGCCCCTGAAACACCTTTCCAAGCAAAACCAGCTCGTACTGTAACTCCTATGACCTTCAATATAAGGTTCAAGTTCGAGTGTTTTTATCACACTTTGTCTACACCTGCATAAATGATACCCAATTTTTAACAACGGCCAGTATGGTAAAACTCGTAAAAGACGTGTCATTATGTTTTAGAGGTCAGAAAAGGGTCAAAAGGCAAAGGGTAGCATTCCTGGCATGAGGTTATGTTGGTGACTTTATTTCCGTTGGCTCACCGTTTGCTTTTATGCCGGGTTTTAAGATAAGTTTTCATGTTCCGGGATTTGAAGTTATGTTGGGTTTGAAGTCATTGTTCAAAATAACAAAAAAACCGGAATTCAACTATTATACACAGTACTCGCGAGCGTTGCGAAAGATTTTAACTATGCATTCTAGACGTCAAAATAAACAAAAAATATTATGAGACCTAATGTCAAATTCCACAAAAAAAAAATCTTTTTAGACTTTTTGAATACTTTTTAACATTTCCAATATATCATAAGAAAAATTTGTTTAAATAATTTTTTTTTATGATGTTTTAGGGACTGGTTTTTTCGTCTAGTCTATTCTTATGTTTTGATTGCCAGGCAAAAAGTGTGGTAATATTAGACCACATTATGGTAGCATTAAATTGTAATCAAAAGAAGTTTTATGACGAGTTACATCGAAAAACTTAGTTCGAAAAAAGGTGAATTATCTCTGGAACCAAGCTGAATCCAGGAAATTTTATTTAACATTAGATACTCTAAAATATGCTCAGGAATTCAGCATTAAAATCTTTCGAAATGCTCACGAGCACCGTGTATAGGTATATTTACCTATCATAATATAAATTAATAAAACTGGCGGTGTGGTGTCGACAATCAAATATATTCATCATCACTCCAGCTCTTCCCGCGGGTGCCGTGAGAGTCAACTATGGTATTGAAGTGTCACTGACCATTCTTTGATAGAAGATTGATGATGGGCAGCAGTAACGTCACAGTGGACACATTACTGCGATTGCCAATCCGCCAATATGCATAGTTAATAGGAGAGGCCTACGTCCAGCAGTCGAGCAGATAGGCTGATGATGAATGTGAATAAAACCGGCCAACTGCATGTCGATCATGCTCAGTGTAGACGTAATTGTAAAAATGCTGGGCCGATGATGCTCAAAATAGTTTTATTTTTAATTATTTTGTACTAGCGACCCGCCCCGGCTTTGCACGGGTACTATACCTACATATAATTCTTCCTCTTGAATTAGTCTACCTATAAAAGGAAATCTCATCAAAATCCGTTGCGTAGTTTGAAAGATTTAAGCGTACAAAGGGGCATAGGGACAGAAAAAGTGACTTTATTTTGTACTATGTAGTGATGAAGCCGGTCTTGATATTTTTCATATTTGTTGGACCCACGGATCGAAAGACTCCTCCAACTAAATTACGGCAGTGTGAAACTCTTAGAGAGATAATTCCTCTGTCACATTTGTGGTCACATTTTTAATTCTTAGTGAAAATTGCGACAGTGTAAAACTCTCAGAAATGTGTGGTCACATTGTTCACCTACACTTTGTTTTATCTTCTTCTTCGTCAAGTGCCATCTCCATCCAGGAGGTCGGCAACTATACGTCCATATGTCCCTCTATCTGCCGTCACGCGAATCAAACTATGCAAGCTCTCTACTTCCAACCAGTCTCTTATATTCCTAGTCCATGAATTACGTCTTCTACCACGCCCACGCTTCCCCTCGATTTGTTTTATATTATAATTATTTAAAAAATAACATCCACTTACTCGTCAGGAGTGTAGATATATCTACAGCTTAAAGCCCTCACTTTATTCATGTTTTTAGATCACCGACACTTGTACTATTCTGGTGTCTTTACGTTTGTATCTCGTTCCTAGATCTTATTCCGCATGTATCTTGACCCATTTTCCGTCGACCGACTTTTGCTCGTAACGCGTTAGCTGTCTTAAGGCGAGGTTATTTGAAAGTTACCAGCCTTAACGAGCTTAGTATTATAACTAATGTAAGATCTAACATATTAAAATATTTATATATGTAACATATTGCTATGTTAGTTAACTTAAAACTCGAATGTGACTACACCGATTTTTTTAACACTTGTCTTAAAACGTATCTTAAAATGTAGGGTAGATTTGAAGATGATTCCGAGATAAATTCTATATTAAAATAGAAAGCGCTTGATTCATGACACACTAATGTATAGTAAAAAAAATACAAAAGTACATTATAAATAAGTAATATTTTACAGAACCACGGGTCAGTTAGCCACCAATAGGATGTAGTTATGCAAAAAGGAACTAATTGGGATGAAAAATTTTAAAACGCTTGATTATTAGTCATTTTATAGATGGACTTGGTAGTTCCGATTTAGAATGAAAAACTCATGTGGGTTGGTTCCCTTTTGCATATTTGCATCCATTTTTTTAGACATTTCATGCTTATAAATAAATAAATATCTTGAGACGTTTACGCAAATCGTTCTAGTCTCACGTTAAGCTCAATTAGGGCTTATGATATGGGTAGCAAGCGTCGATATATTGAATAGGTATACATAATTATACATAATACAGTCGCCTCTCGTTAATTCGAAACTCGAAGGACCTATCCAAATATTACGATTTATCGAGAGTTTGAAATATCAAATGGTCGGAAACATTCGGGAGAAAAAATGAAAGTACGAGGTGTTAAGTAATAATCAACTGTTATTTTTTAAAGGCATTTTTTTAACAATTATAAAATATTAGAAGTACACACATGTACAAACATAATGTTACCTAATTAATTATTAGTTTTTCGGAAGAAGTCTGTAATATTAGTTTGCTTCAAAGCACATAGCCGTGACTGATCAATAACTTTTTTTATCAGAAATAATGCCTGAAATGCTTATTCGTTCGTGTCGTTTTGTAAACAGAAGCTTTGCAATGTTTCGAATGAAGCTGTTGCTTCCTTCAGTGACACCTCTGCCAAAGATTCAGATGTATCGTCTTCATCTTCATCGTTGCTTTTTTCATTTGTATCTGTAGCAGACAAAATTTCGCTATCGGTTAGAGAACCTGAGACAGCAACATTTTCATCCACCTGAACGAAGTCATAAAAACTCACATCGCTTATGTCAACCATTGGTTCTATTGCTGGTTCTCCATCTTCCACAACTATAAGCGTATTTTCCAGATCTTTTATGAAGCCGGATTTCTTGAAGCAGTTGAGTATCGTTAATTGTGTTACTGATCTCCATGCTTTGTCAATCAGTAAAATAGCCGTCAGAACCGTGATATTCGCAGGCAATTGATTGTCGAGAGATTCTAAAACGAGCTTAACAATTTCTTTGCGATAGAACGTCTTAAAATTGTGGATGATCCCTTGGTCCAATGGTTGCAACTTGGAAGTTGTATTCGGTGGGAAAAAATAGAGTTTTATATTAGCCAATGTAGGAGGTCTATTGTGAACAGTGCAGTTGTCTAGAAAGAGTATAATTTTTCGTTTTTGTCGTTTTATATCCACGTCAACTGTTAATAGCCACTCGTTAAAAAGTTCTGTGGTCATCCAAGCTTTTTTGTTAGCGCGGTAAGCAGTAGGAAACGATTTAACTCCTTTGAAACATCGCGGCTTCATTGCTTTTCCTATCACTAGGGGCTTCAATTTCTCCGATCCGTCCATATTAGTTGCAAGTAAAACTGTCAATCTCTCTTTACTATGTTTTCCCCCATGACATTTTTCGTCTTTGAAAGTAAGCGTTTTGTCCGGTAAACATTTGAAGAAGAGGCCAGTTTCATCAGTATTAAAAATATCTCGGGCATCATAGCTTTCTATCAAAGTCTTCAACTTGCCATGCCAGTCTAAGCAAACTGCATCATTAACACTTCCACTTTCCCCACAAACTTTTTTGAACACAACTCCATTTCTCTTCTTGAAATTTGTGAGCCATCCTTCACTTGCTGCAAAGTTTTTGATGCTTAGAGTAGACGCGAACTCTTTTGCTTTTTCCTTTAACAAGTTTCCGCTAATAGACACTTTTTGTCCTCTACACTGTCTTAACCAAATGACCAGGCTTTCTTCCAGATGAGGAAATTCACCTTTAGTAGTTCTTTTCCTAACTCCTGCAGTATGAGTAGCACAAATATTTGCCTTATGCTTTATTATGGTGGAGAGACTACTCAGAGGAATTTTAAATTGTTTTGCAACATCACTTTTCTTCCCACCTACTTCCACTTTTTCGATTAAGTCCTTCTTTTCAGCAATCGTCAAGCATCTATACTTCCTAGGACTCATAACTAACGTTAACTTTTAACCTGTACACATAACCAACGGAAAAGTAACTTAACTGAGTGGCAAACAAATATGTAATTAACAACAAATGCTCGTGCAACTTTTCTAAGATGTAGGGTACTTGCCTCTTTAATCTCATAACTTTGAATTGTCGAATGTTTGATGCCCACGAGTTCGAATTAACGCGTGATTTTGTTGTGTAGCTATTACTTTTTTGTTTGAATTACCGAGTGTTTAAAAATGTATTGAATTTTTTCGAAATAGCAAGAGATCTTCTAGGGAACTCGTGATAACTTCGAATTATAGAGAGGTTCGAATTATCGCAAGTTTGAAATAACGAGAGTCGACTGTATATAGATACTTAATTAATAAATGGCTGTCAATGTATTTAAGTATCTAGGTATATAATTATAAGATTAAACGAACTTACCTTAAGTGAAGTTCTATCTTAATTATACGAAGCTGCCAGTCTGAGACGTTTAACGTGTAGTAACGCGATATGACAACAGCGTAAGTCACATATTTTCAAAGTTAAAAAAAAAAAAAAAAACAAAATTTCTCTCGTATAGCAACACTTTGTAATGGCGTCATTTCGTTTAAAGATAGAGGTAATTAACAACCCTAATCCGGGATAATACTATGTATTAGTGGGTGGGACTTTGGGTGTGACGTCTCAGACTGGCAGCTTCGTATAATTAAGATAGAACTTCACTTAAGGTAAGTTCGTTTAATCTTATAATTATACTCCGCTGCCAGTCTGAGACGTTTAACGTGTAGATATTTGAAGCATGGGTTGTTAATAATAATCCTTAATATATAATGAATAGAATGAAATATATTTTACTTTTTAAGGAACAAAAAGAAAATCAACAATGAAATCAGCTAAGTAATAATAATTCTAGCTTCATAAAATTAACATTGAAATCACATAACAGTATTACATATAGCGACACTGAACTGTGTCGAGTCTTGACTTATAGGCCTATTATAGTGTCTGGCAAATGTTGCCGAACTCTGCGACCAACCTGCAGTTTTACAAATTTGTTCTATTCTATACTAACTCCCGATCTTAATGCAGCTGAACTAGACGCGTGTCTAGTGCTATGTGCTGTAAACATATTTATGTCAATTCCAGCGTCTTTGAGAGTAATCTTAATCCAGCGACTTATAAACTGTGCAGTTGCTCGTGTATAAGGTTTTTTATAAGTAAGTATCAATCTATTTTCATTACTTCTTAGGGATTCAGTCCTCACAAGATATGCTTTAATAGTTGCGACTGGACAGATCTCTTTTTTACAATTAAACGTCCTAAGGCATAACATCGGTTGTAAGCTACCTCTCTTTGAGGTTTATATTAAGTCTGGTATGTATATTTGAACTCCTTCATCGGTAAAGTTAATGTTCTTTATATTAATCAAGGACAGAGTCTGGACTCTATGGCCTGACGTTAAAGCTAGGATTGTGACAAGTTTTCTTGTCAATATGTCAAGTGTAATGTTATCATTTACAATATTGGATAAAAAATTCAACACCAGTCCCGGGTCCCAGGTCACGTTGTATTTCGGCTTAGGTGGTTTGGATCTGAATACTCCTTTCATGAAGAGTTTTATTCTGTCATCTGATCCAATTCTTGGTCCAATAATCAGAGACAGCCGATCTGGTGGTTTTCAATGTACCATATGATGACCCAGTCTCAAAACACTCACTTAAAAATTTTAGAACAAATGAAATTGAAGCTTGATAAGTATCTAAATTGTGCTTGTTACAAAATTTCCACCACAGCTTTAAGGAACAATTGTATTATAATATTTAATTGTTTTATAGTATTTTCAGATAGAGAGTTTAACATAAGGTTGAGTGCTGACGGTGGGGTTCCACGTCTGGAGTATCCCTGGCTGATAGCAAGCCTGCAGCCGGGGTAAGTTGGTAATGGAGGGGGTGACTTTCTCTGGAAGGAGATGACAACAATGTTTATTTGGCTCAAACATAATCAAATTCCCTACTAACAATGACTGAATCATTGGAAACCACGGCTGAGAGGGAGGGCCAATATGGGAAAACAAGAATCCCTACTGCTTTATCTATCTTAATTTTGTATAAGCATTTTAGCACTAAGGAAAAATGGTGGGAAAGCATAAAAGATTGTACTACACCAGTTTAATGTAAACGCATCAATAGCATAAGCTTCCGGGTCACATTTCCATGAAACAAATCTATGGCATTTTTTATTTATTCGAGAAGCAAATCAGTCTATATCAGGTAAACCAAATTGATGACCTATTGTGTTAAAAACCTTGGAAGGGAGTTCCCATACAACATTATTTATTCTCGACTCAATATCTGCTTCCACATTATCCTTTGTATTAATATATGAAGCGAATATCCAGATGTTTCTATCTTCACACCATTGCCAAATGTCTCTAGTAATGCTATTAAGGTGAGGAAATTGAATTCCTCCCATTTTATTTATATATGCTACAGCGGTAGTATTGTCCACTCTTAATAAAATTTCACAGTTAAAAAATTCCTTTGTAAAACATTGTGGTCCTAATAAGACAGCTTTAAGTTCCAAATAATTTATATGATATTTCCTTTCTGCTTGTGACCAGGACCCTGATGCCTTGTTAGTACCACATACTGCTCCCCATCCTGTAGTAGAGGCGTCAGTATTTATTTCAACTATAAATTTATTCTGTTTTATCAAATTAAATTTTTTAATATTTCTGCACCGCCAGTCCAATTTTAAAATTATAGCCTGAGATATGGCCATTTTTGCATCATAATTATCTTTCGATTTAAGTAAGGCTAAGTATTTTTCTCTTTCAAGGAGTTTGGTATATACGAGACCATAACTGCAGTACAAATTGAATTTAATAAACCCAATAAGTGAGTAAATTCTCTAATTTTACAAGTTTGTTTTTGTTCATTTCAGCTAATATTGATATTTTTTTCTGTTCAGGAACTGCCAATGACACATTCATGGAATTTAAATGAAAACCTAGGTATTTGCATGACTGAATCGGTGTGAGAACACTCTTTTCAAAATGTATGACTAACCCCAAATCTTGTAATAATTTACATGTAAATTCAACATCTTTACTACATTTTTCTATAGATTTGTTGAAATAAAGACTGTTATCTAAATAAGTCATTATTATATTTTCTTGTCTTAAATAGGTTATTACTGGTTTTAGAAGTTTAGTAAACACATAGGGAGCAGTACATAAACCATAAGGGAGAGCATTAAATTGCTGCAATTGGTAAGGAAAAATAAGCCTCTATTAAGTCAACTGATGCCATAAAACAATTTTCTGTCATAAGTTTAGAAGCTGTTCGTACATCTTCTAAATTGAAATGTATTGGGTCAATATACTTGTTCAGTTTCTTGGGATTTAAAATGAACCTATATGATCCATTTGGTTTTGGTACCAGAAATATTGGGGAGATAAATTGGTTTGGGCAGGCTGAACATTTTGAGACTGCACCTAAGGACACAAGTTTCTTAATTTCCTTACTAATAGTAATTTTGTCTTTCTTTTGACAGGATTGTGGTTCTGAATTATATGAAGGCGGCTTGTGGGAAAAAAGGAATTTCATATTCCTGTATCCACTGTAAAAAGCCTGGATCATCGAGCATGTACCTGAGTTATCTCTGGTATCTGGACCCGGACCTCGGTGGTGGACTTGTGGCTCCTCTGGTGATGGTGATCGGGTTTCTGTTTCCTGTAGGTGTGTTGGTGTCGATGATGCCCACCACGATTCTGTG
Organism: Thaumatotibia leucotreta; assembly: GCA_025490895.1. Lineage (NCBI taxonomy): Eukaryota > Metazoa > Arthropoda > Insecta > Lepidoptera > Tortricidae > Thaumatotibia > Thaumatotibia leucotreta. The sequence continues at coordinate 34,641 of JALPQI010005529.1, forward strand.
GTTGTTGATGTGGTGGTGGGCCTTTCCAGTTTACCTGCTGCTTTTTGGTATTTGAACCTGGTCGGTTGGCTGGCTGACTGAGTGCAGTTTTTACTTGGGCACTAGCCTTTTGTAAGGCCTGTGCAGCTTTTATTTTATCTCCACAATCTGCTCAAAACAAGAACTCGTCAATTTTTGTACCGCGTACAGCATCTTGTACAGTCTTATTAGCACCAGCAAGTGCAAAATACTTCCTCGATGATGAGTCCTGATGGTACACCTCAGCTGCAATTTTTGCTGCATCGTTAACCTCCTCAATTAGAATTTTACTATTAATATTGCCTTTTAATAGGCAATAGGTTGTGAGGGATTTTCCAAGACATACCATTAATTTCCCAATCAAGTTTTGACGGATTAATATTTGTTTATCTCTTTTCTGTGAGATATCTGAGAGTGAGGCTGATATCTCCGGGTTCATGAGAGGTGCTTCAGCTCTTGAGAAATTCTCTGGTGTAGGATATTTTATGAGAATAGCTTCCTTGGTAGGCCTTCTGTCATAATTTTGGACCAGCGGTGTGCTAGGAACTCTTCTGGTATCTGGTCCACATCTGTAAGTATATGTCATGGATGAAGGTAATACATAATGATTTGTCTACTCTCTATGTAGTAGCGCATCAATAGATAGGAGCCAATTATAGACTCAAGTTAGTGAGGCTTTGTTTATCCTTAACATGATAACTCTAGCCTTCGATAATTGGGCACTGTCAAACCTCAAAGTGAAAGCGCTGGCCCTGAAGGTACAAATACAGATGATATATCTTGCCTTATATAGTTGGGCACTGTCAAACCTCAAAGTGAAAGCGCTGGACCTGAAGGTACAAATAAAGATGATATATCTTGCCTTATATAGTTGGGCACTGTCAAACCTCAAAGTGAAAGCGCTGGCCCTGAAGGTACAAATAAAGATGATATATCTTGCCTTATATAGTTGGGCACTGTCAAACCTCAAAGTGAAAGCGCTGGCCCTGAAGGTACAAATAAAGATGATATATCTTGCCTTATATAGTTGGGCTCTGTCAGACCTCAAAGTGAAAGCGCTGGCCCTTAAGTACAATACAGGTTAATGACCTGAAAAGTATTTGATCCACTTTTTGTTGTTTATATAGGCAACATGTCATATATAGACATGTATATAACCCAGGCGTTTAAAGTCACAAATATCAACTATTATTTATTTTTACACACCTGGAGCAGAGTCCGGAGTCTTGTATAGGTAATTTTTATAATTTCTTCTCCAGTCTTCGTATTTTCTTTTTGATGTATTCTTCATCATGTCCTTTTCTTTTCCTTTTCTCCATTTCAACGTAAATCAGGAATAAAAAACGGTTACACTAACTGACAATGTCCTTAACTTGCCAACCGGCGAAAAGAAAGAGGAAGAAGACGCTTTTCTTTTGAATGTAGAAAATAAAGGTTCATTTAAAAAATAAAATTGAATGAATGTCAAAATATTTTTAGATATCTATGTCCGGAAGCCGGAAATGCATTCATTTTCAAGGTTACTTGGATGGTCTTTTTGTTTGTTTACACAATTTATAGGTTAGTTTGGTAAATGACCGATATTTTAACTGGTAGAATATACACCGTATTATCCCGAATACAAGATTACAGTAGATAACTTTGTTATCTAAATAATATTCATTGTACATACCTCAATGCATTTCACCGAAGATTTAACAACAAACCTTGGTTCACCTCTTTGGCGGTACTTCATATTTCACGATATAAGATGATTTCCTATATAAAACATTCACCACACCCACTGTTATTTCACTCACGGTGATATTAAACATATCAGAATAGTAAAGACACAAAAATAACATTGTTTAGGATATAAATAAACGAGAGAGATCAATGACTACGCTGTCACATAAAACGTAATGACGCCATTACAAAGTGTTGCTATACGAGAGAAATTTTGTTTTTTTTTTTTTTTTTAACTTTGAAAATATGTGACTTACGCTGTTGTCATATCGCGTTACTACACGTTAAACGTCTCAGACTGGCAGCGGAGTATAATTATGTATGTATACGACCAAGGAGCAAATATTTGTGATAAATAAATACACAAATAATGCCCTCGCATGGATTCGAACCCGTAACCTCCAGTTTCGTAGGCAGGGTCACTACAAACTAGGCTACGGAGGCTTACAAATTGATATACAGTGTGTGGCCTACAACCGGGGTGAAAATTTAAAGGGTGCATTAATAAGCTGATCAACAATCATTTCCACATATTGTAATTAAAAAAAAAAAAAATTTTGAACATGTATTTTTCATTATTATGGATTCATTTACTTGAATTAAAAGTTATCAATAACTTATCATTTTTGAATCATTGAAAAATGTACAATTTTTTTTTAAAACCGTATCAAATTAGTGTAAAAATACAAACAAAATTATTGTTATGACTTCCTACCTGGTATACTATCAAGATGTCTTGCGACTGACAAGCTACGACATCGTGATGCCAAGATCCAGTACTAAAGGTCCATAGCTTTGAATGACAATATCTCCGAACTTAACCACTTTGAAACACCGGGACCTTTACAGGATTATTGCTGATAGTCTAAGGAGTCACTCATTTCATTTTTCTCCCGTGTTAAAGACCACACACTGTATTATTATCAGAGATCGGACAAATGTGCGTCATTGTTCGCAATAATATGGACATAACTTCAAATATGATTAAATAATTAATCATTTTCAGGAAATTACCTATTTGGCACTGGTAACTATGAAAACCGCTGAAAAAAGTCACCTTAGAGCTACAAAATCAAATTTCAAGAAATTATTCGTTTAATTATTCATTTAATCAACTTTGGTGTCATGTCCATATTATTGCGAACAATGACGCATGTTTGTCCGATCTATGATTATTATTTATTTCGCCTTCCGAACACTTTTAGCCGTTAGAACCCAGCCTTAACCTGAAGGGCTTAGCACGACTTTCCGGCATTTCCGCGAAAGCCTTATTTGAATGACAACCAGCTATTAATGGGGCGACCCTCGAATCGGTTCCGGGTTCGATTTCCGGATGAAAACGATTTTTTACTCTAATAGGGGCTATGTCATAATGGGACCTGGGGTTTGGGGTCATGTATGTGATTGAATTAACTTTTTATTCACATTCCTATTATGCTAGCATTTCTATAGACGGGTTACGCGATGCGAATACGTATTTGGTCTTTTTCGGGAGAAGAAATTCACTAACTTTTTTTTTCCAAATTAGGTAAACTTACCGTTTTTCCTACGCAGATTCAGTGAGCTTTCTCGATTCTACTAGGAGTGAAGAAAGAGTCTCATTGTTTGTTTTCCATTGTGTAACCATTTTTCAAACACTTTGTGCAGCAGTTACAAAATGGAAAGTACGTAAAACGATACAATATTTATTATAGGTAGTTATAGGGCGTTTTTTTCCTAGATTGAAAAACCTCGTTATTCCTAGTAAGAAAAACAATTAAAATAGTAGATACATGCCAAGGCCATTAGATACATGGAGGCGAAGACGAGGCCGACATACATGTGATCCCAAGTTTTCCCATTTAACGGCCGAGGTGTGTATACTATTTTCCTGCTCAACGGAGCCGGCAGGCAGCAACTTAGTTTAGCGCAGCGGCCGGCAATGTGCTGTTTGCCGGCCGGAGAGCAAAAAATGTTTCATTGAAATGTTTTCGCAAAATTGCCGATTTATACCACATTATATACCATTCTTCAGTTGAAAGTAAAAAAAGGTAAACAAATTATGGCTGACTTTTGACGTCTTTGTCATGAAATACGCTGGCAGATATTATAAAATATATGTGAACTGCAGGTTAAGTTTGCAGGTTTCTTTACATTTTTTTTACTCGCAACTGGCGAATGGTATATACATTTATGACACTAATTTTTAAAACAGAAAAACAGATACATTGTGCCTAAAATTTAATTTTCGCTGTGAGACAGTTTGGATATTAAATATAATATACATATTAAATTATTTCATTACTTAGTGAATAAAAATATTGGATTAGTTTTCAGAATTGTCCATAAATACAAGAAATCAGTAACTGTGTTTACTTGAGCGCAAAAATCAAGGTCGACTTCAAAGAATATTTCGGGACACGTGTACGGATATATCTCAGACACGTGATAAAATGTTGTCGTTATATTCCTAATGAGAGGCTGACAAGTATACTGTTGCTAGCACGAGTCTTCTCTTAGTCCACTGCTGGACGTATTCCTCTCCTATTAAGTATGCGAATATAAGCAATAGAAGGTAATGCCCATAATAAACATTTCTTTTTATTTTGTAAGGTAAACCCGGCTAAGATAGGATCTAATGTAAGATCGCATGACCGCAATAGGGCCATTCCATATGAATGAAATCATCAAATGAGGTGCGCTGCATGCTTTCCGATTTGTATGGAAAAAATCATGGATGATAATATAGATATGCTTTACATAAAACCGTACCTAGTTGTTTAATTTTTAAACAGCCTAACAGACAGATAACATAGGTCTGAAGTTTAAAAATAAGCGATTTTTGAGGTCGACGAAAATTGCTTTAACTTTTTTTTAATGTGTGAAACTGAATTTTATTATATGTTAATTTACTATTTAATATGTGTACTTGTACATGTATGTATTACAGTATGTATATTTTTATTACTTATTGTATGACAAACTTCTAAAACTTCATGTTATTTTGCTAATGTTCAGTGATGTTCAGTAGCTTTTATTGGATCGCTCGCTTGGTCTAGACAGGTATTTTTTTTAAATTAACAAGCTCAAATAGTCTATGAAAACTTTAACAATATTTTTGAATTTAGTTCTTCTAACTTAAAAAAACAGTAAATTACAAAACCATTTTTGTAGAATTTGCTTTTTATGGCGTTAAAAAAAAAACATGTTTGGCAAAGTTTAAAGATCTGAAAAGTACACAGAAGAGAAGAACTTACTTTGCTCTTTGTAATAGTATTTTATACAATCGTAACATAATGAAGTGTTTTTCAGTCGAGTACCGTGTTTAGGCCACGAAGCTTGCTGAGTGGCCTAATTAAGGTACGAGACTGAAAAAAAAACGTAATTATGTTACGATTGTATACAATACTTTTTCTATGAGTCTTCGTCATCATCATCACTTTAGTAACTTTTTGAGATACATAGAAGTAATTTTAAATACAGTTTTCGAAGTTAGGTAAGTTTTGACTTCTAGAAATTATTCCAATGCACCTTAAATATATATCTTCCATCTATAGGTATAACAAATAAAACAACTTGTTTATAATACTTATTCATTTTATTTCTTCAGAAGGTGTGTTAACAAATAGATTGGGTACAGTCGGCATCTAGACTTTTTGGATTTGTATCCATGACTTGCGTTTCAGGAAAGCGTGTAGCTTGCTATATTTAGAGACATCAACTTTTTCGTATATATTCAATGTGGATTGGATCATTGAAAACTCGGCCCACAATGTTTACGGAGCGAATTTATCGCTCATTTCTTGAAAATATGCCAAAAGGACATTTTCCGAAAAAGAACTTGAAATGTTTTTCTTCATCCGCCATTCCATTAAGTTCGAATAACTTTTATCGTAACAAGAGACTTTACGGGTAACCAATTAAGCGTCGCATGTTCTGCAATATTTGTTACCTACTCTGGCGTGGAGGTAGGGGCGTTGTCCAAATGTCCATCTCATCATCACTCATTATGAAGCCAAATAAACAGAATCGGACGTACTTAGACAAACTTTTCTTCTCAAGTTTAACTATATAATCAAAATACAGAGCGGCAATGGCCGGCATGGCATGAATGAAAAAACTGCTTATGATCTCCACCAATCACAGAGCAGAAGTGTTTTTTTTTTATGCTCTGGTAGCGGAACTTTTAGCCAAAAGTCTTTTAGCGGACACAAATTTGACTGATCGTTCTATTTTCAAAATTATTATAGTTGACTAAAAGTGTAATATAATGAATATTATAGTTGGGGAGTAAGTGAGATAGACTATAGAACATTGAAAAGTGAATGAAAAGTATGCAGTTATAGTTTCGTTTATAGTGTCCTAATTGACACATTAGGGTCGACGAGTAGAAAAATCATCTTTATTTATATTGTGTTATTGATTTTTGAAAGAGATATGATTTTTTGAAATCTACAAGTTAGGAAGAAGTTTCAAAGTAGTTGTTTAAGTTAATGTTTTTTTTTTATCACGGATAACATTTATAAACGTAATAAACAACAAAATGATGATTGTTGATTCCCTCGTTTACAATGTACAGTCAAGCAAAAAAGTGGTACACCACTTTCTTGATGGTAAGCATGAAAATTCTAGTGGCACATCTTATAATACGTCTGAAATAGGGTACTTATAGGTTTTATTACACATGCCTACTGTCTTTAGATAAGAGTAATGATGTTGATTCAATAATGCGATAACAATAAACAATACCAGGCAGGTCGTATCATAATTTTGTGCCAGTTTCAAACGGCACCTTGCGAGCCGGAAGATATTCCTACTCCAAAAATGTTAATGTCGTAAAGGTAGTCAGGTAATAATAATTTACACACACACACGCACATATATACATTACATATTTGTGACAAGCTTTTTTGCTGACTTTTGCATGATATGAACATGAATTCGTAAATCGTGCATTAACACAAGGGTCATACACACTGACATACTTAATTACGTACATCGCAGCTTGAATAAAGGTTCTTGTTATTGTTAATGCGAGCCGGAAGATATTCCTACTCCAAAAATGTTAATGTCGTAAAGGTAGTCAGGTAATAATACTTTACACACACACACGCACATATATACATTACATATTTGTGACAAGCTTTTTTGCTGACTTTTGCATGATATGAACATGAATTCGTAAATCGTGCATTAACACAAGGGTCATACACACTGACATACTTAATTACGTACATCGCAGCTTGAATAAAGGTTCTTGTTATTGTTAATGACTAATAAAATACAGTTATGAATAATTTAATGTGTTTTATTTAAAATAGTGAAGTCATAGAGCGCCGGAAAATAGTCGTAAAAAGTTCCGAAAAATGGACATTAAAAAAATCATATTTCTCACAGAAATCGAAAACACAAACCAAATGAAACGGATTCCTATAGAATAGAGTTGGTACTATCTTTTGTATAACTTTTTGGATTTTTTTATATTGCCAAACATGATGAAATTTGAAGTCAAAGTTGAGCAATTTCGTAAAATGGCCAACTTTACCATTCTTTTTTTCAGCTAAATGAAAAGTTTGTGATCAAACCCTCAGTTATTTTATGAGCGCAATACTTGTACTATACAGTAAAAAAATATTAATTCCCTAAGCCCAGTAGACATGCTGCAAAATCCAATAGAAAATGGGCGGAATTTGAAAATATTCACAAAACTTTCAACATTTATGATGGAATAAGTAAAATAGCTTGATGCATATTGATAATAACATTTTAAAGTACGTTTACTAGAAAATCAGAAAAAATATATAAAAAATGTATATTAGTTACCGAAACAAATTAACATCGCTTCTCGTGGAACCTCAAAAACAGGTAAATTGAAACTTAAAGCGGGCTCCATCTGGATGAGCAGCAAGTAAAAAAAAAAGTATTGACGGTTTACGTACCACTTACTTAAGACTATCATCCTTGATTTTTTTCAAACTGTGTAAAAATCAGTCAGCGCGGAATTAAATCAGAATCTGATGATTTCATATGGAATGGCCCAATAACTACTAAAATATTAGTATTTTTTCCTCACTGGCTATATTATGCATGACGCTATTTCACCCCGCCCCTATCAGCAACCGCTCAGCCGCATCACTCGTGAGCTTCGAACGTTTTAAAAAAAAGTGAATTTTTCGAGAATTTTTGGAGATCCGATCTTTAACAGGAAGCTATGTACCTTCTTCTTCTTACTTTAGAGTTGAAATTAGACACTAGTCCGATCTTAAGCCAAGAAGGTTTTTCGGTTGGGTCTCTTGAAAAAAATATAGTGCAAGTTTGGGTGTCGATTACTCCTAAGCTATTCGGCTAAGCGGTATGAAGTAAATTTACATTGAAAGCTTGATTTCTTTATTATCACATACATTACACATCTGCAGCTAAAAGTTAGTGAGAATAAATTTATGTTTTTTTTTTGTGACATCCTTTCAACTCACCAAAAATTAGTCCGGTCTTACCCGGGTGTATCTTACATATTCACTATTTTTATTTTATGGGTACAGTCAAGTGCAAAAAGAAGTATCGAAAGAATCCGCTCATAAATATGTTTTTTTTTACACGACTGCCAAAAGGAGAGTATATGTGTTCAGCCCCTATGTATGTTTCATATTTTCTTTAAACGCGCAGATCTTCGCGACCACTTAACCGTTTTTAATAGTGTAAGGTATCATTTGAATCCTCGTGACGTCGCGGGTAACATAGGATATGTGACGTCACGTGAAAAACAATATGGCGGCCTACAAATTCAATAATGTCTAACCAAAAAAAAACAATTTTGAAAAAACCTATCGAGTTTGATATCAAAATGTAGAGCTTTGAACTGCGATTACGAATATGTATTTAATATTATGTCTTTGTTACTTATTTTAGAAAAGCCAGGTTCATTAAAATACAATTAAAGCGTCAAGAATAATATGTCATCCAAATGCTATGATTTGGGTATCAAATTAAAGCATTTTATATGCAGATTATAAATATATATACAAGTTATATGTTTAAATATATGTTTGAAGAGAAAACTCGAAATGTTCTACATCGCACTATTGAAGTTTTTCTTCGAAACCTAAGACGTGACATGACTGTCACAGTTGACACATCTTCTTATGAAACAGATACATTGTACATACGCGCTTGTGGTCAAGGGGTAAAATGCACGGCTGCTACGCAGCGGTCGTGGGTTCAATCCCCGGCTCGTACCGATGAGTTTTACAAATAACTTATGTACGATTTATCATTTGATATACAGTAGATACCGGTCAAAAGTTTAAGTTCACTCCATGATTTCGATACAAAATACACTTTCAGGGGATTTTTTTTTTCAGTGTTCACAACAAATTTTCAAGATCTATTTAATATTAATTTCCCATAAAAACTAAACAATTTTATACATTGGATTCGATAATATTTAATTCATAGGCAAACGAATTTTCATGATGACATGACTGCCAAAAGCAGCCACAGCTGCCTTAGTTGTCCGAACTGTTCGAAAGTAACGGTCAATTAAAAATAAAGAGCTCAATAATCAGTCACATATTTTATTACTTTAAACAAGTGTCGACTTAAGTGTTGGAAAAATGATGATGAACCAAAGAGTCGATTTCGTATCAAAATCGTGGTGTGAACCTAAAATTTGGTCCAGGACGCGCTCCAGGCCTTTGGCCCTACGCGGCGCTCGGCTTTTAGCCTCCGCATTTTCTCAAAACAAATTTTTGGGCCTGCGGCCCTGAGATTTGTTTAAATATTAGCTTGGCCTTCGGCCTTGCAAGCCGGCGCCCCTTTGGGGGACACTTCGGGCCTTCGCCCTACGCGGAGCATGGTCTGCAGCCTTCACAGGTTGTGGAAACGATCGTTGGGTCTGCGGATCTCCGATTCGTTTTCATGTTACACTATTTCATCACGTAGTGTGGTAGAGCTGGGCACTAGCTTCGATTGTTAAGGCAGTTAAGAAGGGCGGTTGTACCGCTTGGGCTGACTCGTCGGGTCTCCGACCCACCGGGTTCGCGTTTGAAGCACGCCGATAGTGACGCTCCAGGCCTTCGGCCCTATGTGGAGCTGGGCTTATTTAGAAGCTTGGTAG
>JALPQI010005530.1:0-72983 GCA_025490895.1 Thaumatotibia leucotreta
TTTTATTACGTGCAGGGGAACTTTTTTTATAAAGATATTTCATTCGTTATGAAAGTCCATGAGGGCGAACTTTCTGTAAATAGGTTCATAACAAATAGCTAAACAATATAGTAGGGACAGCGGAATGTCGACAAAGGATTTATTTAAATGTTTAATGCGTCGATAAGATAACATTACATAAACATACAATAATTTTGCGACCTGGTTGATAATCCTAATCCTTTTATGACGAGACTTGTGTCAAATAACCAAATGTAAGAAAGAGGGAAAGAAGAGTCCCATCACTTATAAATATTTTTAAACTACCACATTTCCATAGACACTACCACATTTCTTGTTATGTTAAATCTAATAGTTATTATAAGATTTATAAGATAAATTTAAATTTTGAATGAAATGAAAGTATGTATTCGTGAGTTCTCTGTAACCAGGGTGCTCAGCTAAGAAGCCAATAGCTAACGCTCAGTAGCGTATAGTAGTTTTCCCTTTCTGTCACTCTTTTTCATTAGTGCGACAAAGACAGTAGTTGCCTATCGTTCACGACTGAGAATTGAGCTTTAGCGATTGGTAACCTGGCTAAGCAACCTGTCCCAACATTAACAAAATTTCAATATTTTTTGAGTAAATTAATAGATATGTATAGTAAATGTTTTGCCAAAAAAACATTAAGAAAATTCAGTTTTAAAAAGTATGCGGCAGCCCAACATTTATGTATTGCAAATCCTTTTAATTTTTGTTTACTCGCGAAAATGGTCATCTGGTTACCTATGTATGTACAGGCAAAGTATAATAAACAGTACAGAGTTAAGGCTGGGTCACACCAGATGCGTGTACGTGCACGTGCACGTGCGCGTTGCGTGGCGTGCACGGCACCCATGTCACACCGAGAGCTGCGCACGCAGAGCTGTGCACGCAGAGCTGCAGAGCTGTGCACGCAACGGTGGCGCACGCTGCAGCACCGCTGCGTGACTAGCCGCCCATTTTGTTTTGCGTCCGTCTTGATCAATTCATTATGTTCGATTGCAGTTCGTCTGATGAAAAAGAAGCCCTACTGCTTCTCTTTTCATGGCAAATAACGACAAAAAAAAAGACCCTGGGTTCACGAAATCAATGCGGGCAGGCAAAAATACGGTGAATTTTATAACCTGTACCGCCAACTGGAATCACATGAGGGCCATTTTTTTTGGTATTTCCATATGTCGAGGGGCTTATTTTGAAGAGCTTCATGATTTATTGAAGCCTTGTACCATTAAAAATACTGCTTGACAACTTTACTGACTGAAAGATTGTGAAATTATTGCAATACAAAATAATTCACTGCACGATAATCTTTAAGTTAAACATGGAAAATAAACAAGACGAATAATATAGCACCGTATTAATCAACATTCACTGTCCTACTATTAACTTATAAATATAATTTCTTTGTGTTTTTATAAAACTTAAAAATACATTCGTATTTGCGTAGAGGTTCAATATGTTTTCCTATTTATTTGGCATTCGATTACAAAAACCATAAATACAAGAGAGCTGCACAGCTGTTGCGCAGCACCAAGCAATGCGTGACCCAACCTGTTCGGTTCGCCGTCTCATAGGGAACGCCCGTAAATACTACGTCATCACTGTGCTCATCGCAGCGACGTTGCCGCTCCGCTGCGTGAGCGCGTGCACGCAGCACGCAACCGGTTTTGTCTCGACGGAGCTGCGTTACGTGACGTGCACGTGCACGTGCACGCCACGCAAGCGGTGTGCCATCTAACATGACATTTACATAAGCTACAACGCGCACGCCACGCAACGCGCACGTGCACGTACACGCATCTGGTGTGACCCAGCCTTTAACATACGGTATGGACACACCCTGCCTCCCACCGAAAGTGTCCCCCTGCAGCGGTGACCGCACTTATCCTCACATGTCTCAATCTCACTCACACAAGTATGGAGCGCGTGCACCTACACGAGCTTAGGGCCTTATCACACTTGCGATTTACAAGCGATTTGAATTTGCGGGCACGCGACGAACACGCCGCGCGTACCCTTCGCTTTCAAATCGCGCAAGTGTGATAAGTAGGGGTTAGGACTATGGGTGCAAAACTTTAACAAAACTTGTCAAGTGGACTTGACATAGCACATTGACCCATAAAATATACATATCTACACCTCCACACATTGTAAGTTGAAGATTCCGAAACAGGGAATAAAATTGGATACAGATTTTTCAATAATATTCGTATTTTTCTTGGCTAAAATGTTCCCATTATGTAAAGGACTATGGGCAGATTTGTATGGAGAGTGGACCAAAAACCAACAGAGCTGAAAGTGGTGTCATTAAATAGGTATTTACATTTATTTCATTTCATTATATGGGCACTTTGTTCAATTCCATTGCAAAACGGAGATATTTGTATTTTCGTCAGAGTAAATACTATGATGAATGATGTCTGAACGACGGTGATTTACTTAGAGAGTACTCGCAGAACGCCTTACTCATACAAAATTATCCAATAGAATTCAACTTTGCACCTATAGAATGAAATAAAGCACATAAGCAGACCTTTTTAATGACACTACTCCCAGCTCTGTTGGTTTTTGGTCCATTTTGACGCACAGTCCTTTTAGAGTTTTGTTAAAGTTTTGCACCCATAATTCCAACCCCTAGTGATAAGGCCCTTAGACTGCGAGTACCGACGTGTGGTCCAGGGTTGTCGCCGGAACGGTGTGCTATGTGAGTGGTACGTACCCGAAGCCTTGGCCGTCCCGCTCGGCGGTGCGGAAGCCGTCGCGGCCTCCGTAGCCGCCGCGTTCCCGCTCGCCGTCGCGCCCGAAGCCGCGCTCGCGACCTCTGCGGCAAAACGTTACTGTTATTGTTTTTTCTCAAACTTGCTACGGAATGTTGATGTTACTTACTTTAAATTAAACCCGGAAATACTATGTATCCGGTGGCATATGCTAAGATGATATGTAAAGAGATTTCATGTATTTATTTCACACCTAGGACTGCAAACAAACTGTCTTTTGTTTTGAAACGTCAAATTGTGACACTATGTTTTGACATTCAGCCACAGAAAAAAAAAAATAACCTAAAACTAATGTCTATACCACCAGGTAAAAGGATACCTCAAACAGATTAAAAAAAAAGTTAGGCGCGAATGTTTTTTTTTAATGTTGTACGATACTGTACTATTGGTTTATTTACAAATCAAATAGTATGGTTCGGCGAAATCAGTTAGTTTTATTTCATGGCAAGTTTGAGAAAAGCACTATACAAATCTCGGCGAGAAACAGGGTTACAGGCCGCGTATTCCTATCTGGCCTCAGTTCCTTCGGCCAGATATATCTACTTGGCCTGTAACCCTTCGTTTCCCGTCCTCTATAGTAATGTACTATTTCTCAAACATGGAAAGAAATATTGATGTTTATGGTTCTTATAATGAGCTGAAGTATTAAGTTTCAGGTGAGACTAGGAGAAGATGTTGTCAATGGAATTTCATACAAGTCTTGCAAGCCTAGGCCGGCAAAATCCTCCATTTTAATTTCCGTTCCATTTAAGATTAGGAGATACGGCTCTTTAATAGTATATTACTATAGAGGACGGGCAACGAAAGGTTACCGTAACCTTGTTTCTCGCCGAGATTTTTATAGTGCTTTACTCAAACTTGCAATGAAATAAAAAATCGAAAGTGATTTTCAGAGTACACAAACAAATAAGTCAAAGAACGAAACGAATCTACAAAATAATAAAAAAAACAACTTAAACGTCTTTTTTTTAACCCTAAACTTGGCAGAATTTTAAAAAATCGTGCGTTCTAGCCTCCTCGCCGCTGTGTAGAGCAAAAAATTCTGTGTTAAAAAAAAAAATACAAAAAGTGGGTCAAAGACCATGTATCTTTAAAGATACACTGCCAAGTTAAGGGTTAAAACTATTACAGATAATCTTTTACCCGGTGACATTGACATTAGTTCTTTTTTTTACGGTGAAATGCCAAGATGTTCTGTCACTTGACAAATTACTTCCGGTATTTAACTTTTTAAAGCAGGTTCCTTCCGGTACTTTAGAGTCTTACAGCCGTATTCATAAAAATTCCTTAATGGAGGTTTGATCTGTTCATTAACTAATACACTGATTAAGCCTAATGAACTGTTTATCTAAATGTTGATTCATAAACGCTCACTAAACCTATATTAACTAATAAGCCGTTAATTTACCGATTGGATTTGTTATGTTGCCGTCTTGACAAATATGGCTCAAAAATGTAAGCACATCACTACTTTTTTTTTTAATTTGACAGCTTATGATCGGATGGCGCCATTGTTAATATTGTTATGTTAGTGGAAATTGCAAAGTTTATGTTACGACTTGCAATTTTATGATGTATTTCATTCTTAAAAGTGAATTCAAGGATACGAAATGAAAATTGGACCGTAGAAGATAAGATACGTAAAAAACATGTGATTTAATTATGCTCTGTACGGACTTATAACAAGTTTATGAAATTATTACTTGTAACTTTTCAACGATTTTTATTACGCATGTTGCTACAAGAATTAGCATAAGAAAGTGTTTTGGATGGAAAATAAAAACGCGGTAAGTCATTGTTTGTATTCATGTGTAGGTATGTGCATCGAGTTTTAAGGTTATTATTGTATATTGGTAGGCTATTATATTTGTTTTTCTGTGAGACACTTCCTTACTTTGCATACCTACATTTCATACATACATGCATACATGATACATGTTCATTTGTGCTAAATCAAAAAGTAATGACTGTAGGTTTAATGTTCTAATCAAGTATATGGAAAGCTTAAGTTCAAAGATAATGAAATTAATATTTATATATAGCACCTATAATAGTTATATTTATACTTTAATTTGATGTTTCATGGGTGTAAGGGAAGATAGTTAACCCTTTAACAGGCAAGACTCAAAACAATCCTGGATTCAAGCCTCTAACCATCCTGTAGTACAAAAAATTATGCTTAAGAAAAAAATACAACAAAAAGACTGTCACAGTGGTGGTTGTTTTTGAGACCTGTGCCCTATCAAGGGTTAAGACAGGATTGCATTTATGCAACATAACAAATGTATTTATAATAAAATTTCATAGATAATAATAATTATGGTTGCTTTATAATCCTTGAAATGTAGCTAATAGATGAAAAGCTACATGGAATGTTATCATATCATACATAAGGCATATCTAACTTAGGGAAAAAAAAGTAGTTTAAAGAAACATTTGATCATTTACATGTATGTAATTTTTCAGATTGAAATAGGAACTTCAGCGGCAAACAAGTCAGAATTTAGACCAAGAAGCCCCAGCCCGTGGAGTAACATGAGGGGTAGCCTCCGGCCGTCCAACTGGCAGAAGCACTGGTGTCGAAACAGTAAGTATCAATTTCTAACCAGCGGTCATGGTCTTTGGGAATAAGTACAAGAACTTGAAAGGGAATTTTTGTATATTACTTTTGTAATCACATTGATGACGAATTTATACGAAATAAAATTTTGGTTAATAATTTTGGTATATTTTTTTTATTTAATTTCCTGAACATTGATTTGGCTGTATTATTTTTGCTCATTGTACAACGGATGTATATATTGTGCATAATTTAATTAAAAAGCTAGGCATTATGTATTCAAAATAAGGTTTATTAGTTTTGCCTTAACAGGCACAAGTTAACAATATCAAAATGCAACTATATACTCTAATCAGTTGTTTTTAATTTCAGAATTTGAAGCCAGAATGTGCACAGCTGACAGCTGATATAACTGCTGTAGAGATTCCATACAGCTGCATAAAATCCTGATCAAAAATGCAGGGAGCATGAGAATGTCATGGACAGAATCAATTATTCTACGAGTATTATTGTCATAGTTATATTTCATTCACTGGATTGTTAAATTTTTTGACTTTCAATATATATTATTTTTTATTACATGCAAGTTTCTTTGATTGCCTATTTAAATCCCCTTAGTAGAGGATTCAACCAACTGGAGTGACCATTGACAGGCTTTCTTTTCTACCAAAGCATATGAGCATACTGTATGACTGTTTATTGTGTTCTCTGGTTAGTTAAATGCTCCAATATAGAGCTATATGTAAGTACCATAGCTAATAATAACTGCTAAGTTGGTGTGCTTGTATGCCTCTCGAAGAACCTACATATTTTTTATTCACACACACATCATCAGCCTATTTCAGTCCACTGCTCGTAGGCCTCTCCTATTAACTGTGCGTATAGACGAATTAGGAGGTAAATGCCCATAATCGCCACGTTGGCCAAGCGGGTTGGCGATCGCAGTAACGTGTCCACTATGATGACGTTGCTGCCCATCATCAATCTTCTATCAAATAATAGTCCTTAGTCGACTCTTACGACACCCACACAAAGAGTTGGGGTGGTGACAAATGTAGGTATTCATACTGCCGTCACCACACGGCATTTTTAATCGGCTGCTGTTAAATATACTGTCACGGAAATTGGTTCACGTAAGTACATTCATTTTCTCAATATATCTGATGGCGACTTCACCACTTAGGAGTCTGAAGGAATTTTCTGCACCGTGTATAGGTTAAATTAGATATGTATTTCTACGCATGACGACAGTTGCGTAAAAGCTTTTTTTAACCACTAACATACTTTTTGTAGCTGTAGCTATTATGTTATTACTCTTATTTTACATTGCAAAAGAGTCTATCGTAAAAATCAATGCATGTGAATGTATAATCAAGAATAAGAAAAACTTGGCTGATTAGCTCAAACCTTCGGCCAGGCGCGGATCCAGTTAAAAACATCTCGACTTGCGCTCATGTCAAAAACAGCTGTTCGATATTCTGGCCGCCATCTTGTAAAATAAGGCTTAATGAGGAGATAAAGTAGGGTGCACGAGCTCGTAACTTGAGCATGAGATAATGATCTGTTGAGGGACTGATTAGCGCTATTTGACGTTTATGAATAACGTTTTTTGACATCCGTCTCTGAAGGACCCTTCAACAGTCCTCTAACTTTTTATGAATACGGCTGTTAGACTGCAAAGTAGTTATGAAATGCCTTTACATATCAAGTTCAATCACCGAACCAGCGAGATGGTACTTCCTGGTTTAATTTGACGTACGTAATGCCAACATTTCATTGCAAGTTTGAGAGAAAAAGGACTACAAGGAAGAGAAATAATTGTAATTCACAAAATTGTCTTTGACCACAAGAATAAAGTCGCAATGTACCATAATTCAAGCCTCCATGTGATACCCTACTTCTTATATTGTTGATGTCCATTTGAACAAAAAATATAAACATTAATCTTCTGCACTAAATCATCGTCGGCCGGTCGCCTTCGCTGTGGAACAATAGTACATAGACGTTGTGCTACTCACCCGGCGTCGCCATAGCGGTCGCGGTCGCGGCCGAAGGAGTCGCGGCCGCCGTAGGGCGCGCGCGCCGGCTCGGGCGCCGGCCGGTCGCCGTCGCTGCAAATACAATAGTACATAGACGTTGTGCTACTCACCCGGCGTCGCCATAGCGGTCGCGGTCGCGGCCGAAGGAGTCGCGGCCGCCGTAGGGCGCGCGCGCCGGCTCGGGCGCCGGCCGGTCGCCGTCGCTGCAAATACAATAGTACATAGACGTTGTGCTACTCACCCGGCGTCGCCATAGCGGTCGCGGTCGCGGCCGAAGGAGTCGCGGCCGCCGTAGGGCGCGCGCGCCGGCTCGGGCGCCGGCCGGTCGCCGTCGCTGCAAATACAATAGTACATAGACGTTGTGCTACTCACCCGGCGTCGCCATAGCGGTCGCGGTCGCGGCCGAAGGAGTCGCGGCCGCCGTAGGGCGCGCGCGCCGGCTCGGGCGCCGGCCGGTCGCCGTCGCTGCAAATACAATAGTACATAGACGTTGTGCTACTCACCCGGCGTCGCCATAGCGGTCGCGGTCGCGGCCGAAGGAGTCGCGGCCGCCGTAGGGCGCGCGCGCCGGCTCGGGCGCCGGCCGGTCGCCGTCGCTGCAAATACAATAGTACATAGACGTTGTGCTACTCACCCGGCGTCGCCATAGCGGTCGCGGTCGCGGCCGAAGGAGTCGCGGCCGCCGTAGGGCGCGCGCGCCGGCTCGGGCGCCGGCCGGTCGCCGTCGCTGCAAATACAATAGTACATAGACGTTGTGCTACTCACCCGGCGTCGCCATAGCGGTCGCGGTCGCGGCCGAAGGAGTCGCGGCCGCCGTAGGGCGCGCGCGCCGGCTCGGGCGCCGGCCGGTCGCCGTCGCTGCAAATACAATAGTACATAGACGTTGTGCTACTCACCCGGCGTCGCCATAGCGGTCGCGGTCGCGGCCGAAGGAGTCGCGGCCGCCGTAGGGCGCGCGCGCCGGCTCGGGCGCCGGCCGGTCGCCGTCGCGCCACGCGCCTGGCCGCATGTCCGCCGTCGCTGCAATATCAACATTGGATTACTCACGTGAGACTGGTAAGTTATACATATCTAGAACGGGTTGCACCAATCACTCTAAACTTGACACTCCGTTCAACGTTACCTAGTCGATTACTATGAAACTTTCTATTAAGATTTTAGTACACTAAGAGCTAGTTTCACCATCCCCAGATATAAGATATCGGTCTGACAAATGTTAGCTATCCTTTTCTTACCCTGGAGAAACGGATAGTGATAATTTTATCTAACGGATATATTTATTTGGGGAACAGGCCGTAAATATACTATCAACTTAATCCCATGGCGAGCTCAATTAATTCTACAATAGCCATAAAATATATCGAAGCAGCCCCAGGGACAAAAAATATCTGAATGTGCACTCTAACGCCGTGACAAGACAACGAAGACCCAATGGGCCCACAGGTTTGTGAACACCCTGGCCGCTGCAATATATCAAATTGCGACTTCTTACGAAAGTTACAATACTTGTAAGATTTATATTAAAAACCCATTAAACTAAATCATAACCCTCGCGTAAATAACGCGATTAGCCTAATACTCGTAACCGATTTATCGTCAAATAGAGGGCAGTAGTATAATGCCCGCTAATAAAAGCCATAATATACAAATTCATTGTTACTCTGCATACACGGTGCTCGTGAGCACTCTGAAAGATTTTAATGCTGAATTCCTGTCCATATTTAGAGTCTTTAATGTTACATAAAATTTCCTAGATTCGGCTTGGTTTCAGAGATAATCAACCTTTTTTCGAAATAAGTTTTTCGACGTAACTCGTCATAAAACTTCTTTTTGATTATGCTACCACAATGTGTTCTAATATTACCACACCTTTTGCCTGACAATCAAAAAATACGAATAGACTTGACGAAATGAACAGTCCCTAAAAAAACAATTAATATAAATAATTTTAACAAATTGTTGTTATGATAAAAAGTACTGGAAATGTTAAAAAGTCTACAAAAAAAAATCTGTGGTATTGCTAGGCCCGTGTTTTGAACATGAGGTTCGTAGTGTTCAATCTCAAATCATCTTGCTATTAAATAGGTCACTCAGCATTAAGCAAGTGTATCTTTTAGAGCGGGCCAAAGACTAGTCTGAATTGAGTTACGGCATCGCCGCGTCACAGATTGTACTAAAAGGGCCGGCCGCGGAGGCTTCCAACGCGACTCGCGGCCAAGTCTCGTCCCTCAGGAGTCCTAAACAAAGCCGCGGGCACGGCGTTTCTGGTGCTTCCGCCGTCGCTATAAGCGACGCCCCCGTCTAGAGGGTAGAATTTATCACGACGGCGATTTGCGAACCATGCAAGGAGAAAACTATTGGTCGTTGTAGAACAATATTTGACTCCAAGTGTACGAGCGAATTGCCAGTGGGAAAAATTCTAAGCTGGTGATTGACACAACACCTGACCTTTACTCAGACCTTCCCGGGACAATCGAGAGTAACTTCAATTATCAAATTACAAAGCCAAAAGATGACCATTTCAGTTTATATTATTAAATTATTTTTTCCGTGGAAAGATTGATGGTCAATAGAATTTCGCATCAAAAAAACAGGAAAGATGTTTACTGATAATTAGAGTACCCTGTGTGTATGTCCCAAGTGTGACATTAGAGCCCGCTCCATAATACTATTTGCTTATCATCACTGTGACTGCATCTGTTCTTTATGGTTTTAGGTCTACCTCACTTTAGATAAAAGAACCCTTTTACATTCAGCTATTGTTTGGCGGAAATAGTCCATAAATAAGGTGGCATTTATTTACTATTATCTACTCTAGGGATTTAAAGAGCTAACTTCATTATTAGTAGGGGTCCAAATGGAAAAAATTGTGCGCTGTGAGTTACAGTTTTGTAATTTTTACCAGAGCTAGAGGGTGTAAAAATAACAATTTTTAGATGTGGAGGGAAAACCAATTCCCCCCCTGAACGAGGGGGGAGGGGGGTGAATGTGCAAACGGACGGGTTATGTTTAATATTTTTTCGCCTAATATTTAGGCCTACTATGCATTGTTTGGTATCATTTAAGTGTAAAACAGACACGGGGAATTCATTTTTGATAATAAAAATGAGGATTTTCATATATAAAAAAAGAATTATCGGTATAAATGTAAAATAACCACCGTTTTTATTTTGATTGAAGCGTTATATAAGTATTACCAAATAAACATATGAAATTAAAAAAAATACTAAAAGTTAGCATGTTTATTGTAGTTTTTAAAAATATATACTTTTTTAAACTTTCCATGCAAAAATAAGTCGTAAAAAAAATTGCACCTGTCGCGTACCTCGAACAAAAAAGGGACATAGCTTTGACTTATTGTTGACAGTACATTTCCACTGCGGAAATTTAGCTATTTCGCGTTAACAAAATTTTCCATAATGTTTGTTAGGGCAAATTGCCACAACCTGGGTTAACCAAGCAACCCGGGTTAAACGTTTATTTTACACGGAATTTGATAATTGATAAATTTCTTATGAAGTAAGTGACTGACCGGGCACTATACAAAGTATATCCCGGACATCAGCCTATGTGATATTAGAATGGCTCTTGAACAGCTCAAAAATAACAGGGCGTCTGGGGAAGATGGAATTACAGATGAGCTTCTGAAGGCAGGTGGTAAACCAATCCTTACGTCCCTTCAGAAGTTGTTCTACTCCGGAAGGGAGAACGCCTTAGGCATGGAACAGAAGAGTGGTGGTACTGTTCTTGAAAAAAGGTGACAACGCCTTATTGAAGAACTACCGATCCATCTCACTTCCGAGCCATATTTACCTATAAGATGTTTTCAAGAGTCATTACGAATCGTCCTGCACGCAGGCTTGATGACTCCCAGCCTCCCGAACAAGCCGGTTTCCGAATTGGCGTTTCGTAAATGTTATACAGAAGATCGAGGAATATAACCTGTCACCTGCCCCTGCCTCTCTGTTTAACGTTTGTGGACTATGATAGGGGTTACCATGACGTACTAATGCGGTTCAATTTAGGTCGAGAGAAAGCGACAAGGCTATACGAGACATATATCACTGTCCCTTTCCCTGAACCTAAACTGAATCGCATTAGTACGTCATGGTAACCTCCAAGGCTTTCGATTTGATCGAAACTCTGGGCAGTACTACAGTCTGAATACAGACTGAACTGGAGAAGGTTGGGTATCAACATAAATGGCGAGTACCTCACTCGCCTTCGATTCGCTGATGATATGGTGGTCTTGGCTGAGACCTTGGAAGATTTCAGTACGATGCTTGCTGACCTCAGTAGTGCTTCCGAGTTGGTCTTAGGGTGAACATGGATAAGACGAAAACTCCCGTTACAATCAGAGGTGCCGTTACTCGAAGGTGTAGACGACTATAGGTAATATACCTAGGACAAACGACCCAGTTAGGTAGGTCCAACTTTGAGTAAGAGGTCAATCATCGAATCCGACTCGGTTGGGCAGCGTTTGGGAAGCTACGACACATCTTTTCGTCAAATATTCCGTAGTGCTTGAAGACGAATGTAAATATTTGATCAGTGTGGCAACACACACTGATCAAAGACTTAAAAGAGTCATGACATACGGTACTTAAACGTGGTCGCTTACAATGGGTCTCATAAGAAAGCTCCAAGTCACCCACAGGGCAATGGAGAGGGCTATGGTGGGAGTCTCTCTGCGAGGTCGCATTAGAAATGAGACGATCCGCAGCAGAACCAAAGTATAGCTCCATAACTCTACAAATCACTAAACTAAAGTGGCAGTGGGCGCGGCTCATTTCACGTAGAACCGATGGTCGATGCGGCGAAAAGGTTCTCAAGTGGCGGCCTCGCAGGTGGAAGGCGCAGCGTGGGCAGGCCCCCTACAAGGTGGACAGTGAAGGCCGCAGGAGTTCGCTGGATGCGAGTGGCGCAGGACCGGTCATTTTGGCAATCTTTGGGGGAGGCATATGTTCAGCAGTGGACGTCTTTCGGCTGATATGGTAATGATGATGATATGAAGTAAATGTTTAACAATTGAATGTCAAATTCCATATGAAATAAACTTTTAACGTGGGTGAACTGGGTTAGTTGTTTAGTCCCGGTTATTGAAAATTACCTTTATCGTCTTTGGTAATGAGATCGTTACCTAAATTACACTTGTAAAACTGATTACCCATTATGATTTATATGATCAGATACTATATATCATATATATGTATGATCAGATAGACCAGATACATAATATACACGCGGTGGCGGTATACAATAATAGATAAAATCTAAAAATAGAATCTAAACAAATAAATTTCTTAATAATCTTAGGTTATTTAAAAAAAGAAGATCAGAAAATATTCAATTTACTTTCGTATCAATAAATATTTACAATTGTAATATGAACAATAATATGTAGGTACATAAGTACAAGAATATGTATAATCAATGAGCAGTTACCGGCACAAAAGTCTATTTTTGAGGTAGGAGGAGGTTACGCGGAGGTTTTTGTTTGAGGTACGCGACAGGCGCAATTTTTTTTTCAGTGTGATTTTGTATGAAAGACCACAAAATGTGTATATTTTTAAAAACTGCAATAAATATGCTATCGTACAGTATTTTTTTAAATGTGATTAGTTTGTTTTTTAATACTTATATGACGCTTAAATTAAAATAAAAACGGTAACTTCTTTACTTTTACTCAAAAAAATCTACTTTTTTATATGAAATTGGTCATTTTTATGATAAAGAATGGATTTTCCATGTCTGTTTTACACGAAAATGATACCAAACAACGCATAGTAGGCCTTATTAATAAGTAAAAAAAAATAATCGTAACCCTTCCGCATGCACATTCACCCCCCTCCCCCCGCGCTCAGGGGGGGGGGATTGGTTTTCCCTCCACATCTAAAAACAACTATTTTGAGACCCTCTAGCTCTGGTTAAAATTACAAAACTGTAACTCGCAGCGCACAATTTTTCTTAACTTTGTATGGACCGTGACCCTTACTATATGATTCAATTAGCAATCTGAGTCTGAGTACATACAAAACAACCCGCCTCGCAAGGAAATTGGGAATACCACGGGGCATGTAAATCATAGTGTAGCCTGGTAATTTCTTCACATGACAGCTCGTTTAGTCGTCTTCGACTCTTCGTGCCGATCACAGCAGCTGAATGCAAATGACACATGTTCTAGAATGTTCTAGAGTTAGATAAATACTGACATTCCTCGCGGTCACGATCACGGTCGCGGTCCCGGTCGCGGTCGCGGGTCATCTCGCGCGGCCGCGAGCTGGGCTCGGGCGCCGCGCGCGGCCCGGAGCGCCAGTCGCCCATGGTGCGCTCGGGGTCGTAGTCTCTGTAACAAAATAACGATTGTTACAATCAATATGACTGGGCGGTGTCCTTTCTAAGGGGGATTTTCTAAGGGGGCTTAGCCAAGTTGCCAATCGCTAACACTTAGTAGTGTATCGTAGTTTTCCCTCTCTGTCACTCTTTTATATTAGTGCGACAAAGACAGTGAGCTGCCTTTCGTTTAAGATTGACGATTAAGCGTTAGCGATTGGCAACTAGTCTAAGCAGCCAGGTGGCACTACTTTTGACTAAGGTCCAGAGGTATACTTTAGTTACTAGTTGTTTTATTCAGAAAATCAATTTCTAACGTCGAAATACAATCTTTTGATACAATTGAAATACAAAACTGGCATCAAGTTTGTGTTATTTATTTATTCATTCATATGTATTTGACTGCATAACTCAAGTATATAATTTTCTTTCTTATTAAACTAATTACAGTGATTACCAAGCTGAAACTAAACAATTATATAAATGCGTGAAATTCAAATACCTACATCACAACTAATACGTAAGATATTTACTACTTAGAAGTAAAATTGTGAAAATTATTAAAATTTCAATTAGATTAACCTTGACCTAGTAAAATAAATTCCATAGCTGTTTTATGTGGCTTCCAATGAAGATGAAAGTACCTACAGAGATATTACTGTACTGAAATCTTTGCACCAGCATTGTATAAATATACATCACAATCAATATTGAGTCATAATCGAGCTCTTAATGTAGGTCAAATTCTTACGTTCTCAAGTCGCATGCATTTAAACGTGACTTATTGATGCAACCAACAATGCCAAATACAGTTAAACATGCATTCTTTTGTCATGATTTTGAAACCGTTGAAGGCATGCAAATTTTCTTGGGAACGGTTGCTTATTGTTAGAATCAGGAGGGGTCTTTTTTATTTTATGCAAATGTGAAAGAAATTTTACCTGTCCCGGTCCGAGCGGCCCCCTCGGCCCATGCGCCGGTCATTGTTCTCGGTGGACACCTCTATCCTAATCCGCCGCCCGCCGACGCTCTGATGTAAAAAAAACATAGCTTAAAGATTGCGTGATTTATTAAGGCATCTGTAAAGTTTTACAATTTGCGAATCTTAAAACAATATTCGCTCTTTGAATATTCTTTATTGTAGTGCATAGGTGAAGAATATTAAACAGATATATGTCAGAGCACATGGAAAGGTAAAATAGACCTTGTGTTCTTTAATTTTAAATACTGTGACCTTTCCATGTGCACTAACACATAGTATGTAGTAACATTACACTACTAGATATGGGTAGAGCATTAGAAAGAGCCTTGATAAATGCATTGGATTCAAATCAGGCATTAAAAAACAAGCTAAGAACTAGACTGACTAACACAACACTTTACACTGAAACTGGGTCAAGCCGGGCTGGCTGCCACTTCATCAGTTATTTTATGTAAATCCAGATCACTGGAGTAGATGCATTGGAAGGCTGCCAGAAATGGGAAATGCAGTTTATTTTCTAGTAAAAGTAAACATGTTTATTGAAATATACTTACAAGATCTGGCATGTTCATGGCATTGATAAGGCTCTCTCTGTCTTCGAAGTCAACATATCCAAATCCTTTGAGGCGGTCCCCTTCTCGTGGTAGTCTCAAGTTAATAATCTGCAGACAAAAATGTTGTGATATTAACCTGAATTTTTTCTCCAGTCTATATAAAAACTAATTTGAAGATACACTAGCAAATGTACATGTATCCTGTGTTACTGTTATTCTTAATAGGCTAAATTTAAAATATCATTAACAGACATCTCGAGGGTTGCGTAGTCAAACCCGATAAGTCGAGATATTTTTTTCATTGAAATAACAACCTCACGTCAGTGTCACATAGTTGGTATCTTAAAATTCGGTTTGCTCGACTTATCGGGTTTGACCACCCAACCCTCTATCTGTCTATACAATTTAAAAACACTTTCCTAGAGATCATGTCAATAATTTGATGAATATTGTAAGTGTTAGCATTACATTACATAGTGTAACAAAGTGAAACCAGGAGCTCACTGCTTGAAAAACAGAATTAAATTTTGAATCCTTTCCAAAAGGATCTCTTTATTTACCTTGAGTCCCTCAAAGAGGTCCGAGATGGCACTCTCATCCACATCGTAAGGCAGGTTGGAGATGTGCGCGATGAAGGGCGGCCGGCGTGGGATGGAGTCATCATCAACGGCCAGCCCGCCGCGCGCCGCTCGCGACGCCGACGGCAGCACCACCGGAGCCCGGTTGCGGGATGACGCGTAGCCATAGCTCTCCGTAGCTGACAGAAAATGCACGTTATTGGTTGGTGTCTTGCTACTACAGGTTGTGTTGTAATTGGAAATTTACTTCCCTGTTGATGATATTACTGTTCTATTTTATATATCTTTATATGTCAAAAATGTTTCTTACAAACAACATTCATTGACTTTAATGAAATTGTTTATTTTGAAATGTAGGTTTACAATTGTAATAGTGATGATTGGTTTAAAGTAAATAATGTCCTGTAGCAAATTAATGACCCTCAGCATAATTAGGGAGCTGGCCAATGAAAGACTAGTCTGAATTGAGTTGTGGCTAGAGCCATCTCGTAGATTGTGCTCAAACTGCTGGTCATGGGGGTTTCCAAAAGCACCATGTATGTGCCTCTGCCCAGCCCCACAGGTTAAGCTTCCCTGGCTAAGCATGGCGCCTTGGTTTCTGGTTCCCCCTCCTTCTCTGTGAGAGAAGCACCCGGCTAGAGTGTGTTAAATACACAAAAAGACCTTTCCTCAGACCTTCCCGGGACAGAGAGAGTGACAAGCACCCGTTTGTGTGTCCCAAGTACGAGATTAACATTGGCCTGCCATTACCCTCTGCATATCATCATTGGGTCAGACATTTAAAAGTTTTAGGGGTTTCAAATGCAAACACGGTGAAATACAATCAATATTACTTACGTTCATCATCTACTGAATCCGCCCAATTGTTTGTGGTCGATATAGTAGTCGGCTCTGCAATAATATCTGTGATGTTCACTGGGATCCATTTCGACTTCTTTGATTTCTTGTTGCCTGCAAGACATTACGTAAAACTTTATTAATTTCGGTGAAAGCGGACTACAAGGAGAATGAAGCGTGAGTGGATGGCATTGTTTCGATGACGCATAGCAAGCGAACGACCTACTACGACCGAATCTGAAAAGCGGTTATCCGTGGAGAGTAGGCAAGTATCCAAAGGACAGTCGGCACTTGCAGCAGAGAGGTTTGAATTCACCAATCAAATCAAAATTATAGTCAAATTTTATCGCATTTGCACGAATGTACATAATGCCGAAATTAACGTAATTTATATTCTGCACAAAAAGTTAAGAATGTGGCCACGCGGTAAATCCAAACGTCCGCAGAGGTGAAATGATGACACGTTAGCATTAATAAATGATACTGTATACATACTTAGAGGTTTAATAACAATAACATTAGTTGGAATAAACGAAAAGTGTACGAAAATATCAAAATCAACACGGAAATCTACTAATAATTGAGTTTTTTTTACATGACAAAATTTGAGCAACTAACCTGTAGCGGCCATATTATAAGGCTGGGGCAAATGTTGCCAGTGATATAAAAGCTGTCGAGTAATCCAATGATGCCATATAACAGATGCGTTCAGTTCGCCCCTTTTCTTAATTTACTTCATGCATGACTTTCACACGACCAGACAGAAGTTCGTGGCTTGCTTCCGGGTTCCTGTTTTATTTTTAATCAAAACGATCAAAGAGATGGATAGCGTGTTGAACTCAGGATGTGATTTGCAGGCAGAGTATTTGTCTTTATCTAATTAAGACCAAATTGAGTGCCAATGACGACAGTTTGAAAAACAGAGATAGATGCTCGAAATTTATGGTTTTTGCGGTAGTTACAGCGAACTTCAACGTTTTGAGGATCTTACTTCTGTCACTCCAACGAAGGCGTCATTGAAGTGACAGAGACCATAGACATATAAAATTTATAGACCGAGTCTATTATTATCTGTGGGTGACGCCGGCAATGCCTGTCAACGAGCTTTGTTTGGGTATACTAGTGCACCTAAACCGCAAATAGTAAAAGTGATTAAAATAAAGCCTTTCATGTATATTTCTGTTCGATAAGTGCACGGAATGTGATAAAAGTGATGACTTGTGTGGTTCCAGGGTGTAAAAACCGCCAGGGTTATCTGAATGAATAAAATAAAGACATTACGTTTCACCGGTAATTTAGTTTTGACTTGAATTTTAAGATTTCGAACCTTATTAAGGTAAAAGTAACTGAAAATCTTATTCAATATTTGTTGCCGGATACATGTGTGTAGTTTTGTGAATTAACCATTCGTATTTGCATTCGTAATGTAATTATAAATAGTGGGATTCAAATATTTGTATCGCATAGTGTTGTACTTAAGAGACCGATCGTGATATCGATAAATGTATGTAAAGAAACTGTATTTCTCCAATGTACATAGTACAGCTCTTCAAGGTAAAGCAGTTACTTCCTACTAAGTAAACGCATAGATGGCGCTGTCGGTAATGGCGAAACTCTGATGTTAAAACAGAGGATCTGTCATGGCCGGCTTTGTGCACATAATGTGAAGAGAATAAAATAAGTTAAGTTACGATAAAAAGGATTTCGGAAGTAATAGACTTTAAATGTCGTTTCTTCTTTTCAGGTAAGATCTCTACTTTAAGATTACGATGTAAAAACATTGTACAATTACTTTTGTGTACGTTATTAAAAATAATATACTTCTTTTCAGAAACAACGCCATTGTTTAATTACATTTCCAAGTCCTGGTACAAGTGTCTTATAAAACGACATTTCTAGTTACCTATAATCAAGAAACATGAATATGGATAAACTACGATTCAAATTCGTAGTATCGGGGTCAGCGGACGGAAAGACGAATGTGATAAATATAACCTCAATTGAGACGCCGGACGGGTGTGTTTTTGAGATCCCGAATGAGTTAATGCCTGCGAGTAAACACTCTGCTATATTCAAATCAGACGTGTATACTAAAATAAAAAATTCTTTAAAAAAAAGGCACCAGACACGCTCTGTATGGATCCCTCTAACTCCGGACTTGAAGGAGATATACCTGGATGAAGGTGGAAATGTACAGTTTGGGGACCAATATTTAGATGAGATAACAGAAAAACCGAAGTCTTCACATGATAACAACAATAGCGCTACCCCAGAGAAAAAGAATATAGGGAAAACTGCGGAAAAATTTTTGATAGAAAAGTTTTCAAATAGAACATCAAGTGCTGACCAATGGATTAGTGAGTTCGAAAGTGAGTGTGATAGATTTGAGATCGTACAGGATCAAGACAAAATTGGAATTTTAAAACATCTTCTGGAAAAACAGTGCTTAGATTGGTATACTAGTATGCTGATTAAATTGACGGTGAAATCAGAGTGGGCAGTATGGAAAAATAACTTTTGTCAAACATACGGAAATAAAGGTTGGTCACAAGTGAAATATGCCTTTACTTTTAGATTTCAGGCTGGATCATTACTAGAATATGCCACAAAAAAAGAAAGGCTATTATTAGAAGTTAACAAACACATTGATACTCACACTATGATAAATCTTATTGTAATAGGATTACCGGATTATGTTATGGATAAAATTGATAAAGAAAATGTGGATTCAACGTCTAGCCTGTACAATGAAATTGGAAAATATGAACACTTGACAAACAAGAAGAGTTTCATTATGAAGAGAAACACTTTTGAGTTTAAAGGTAAACTTGATAAAATTAGACCAGATTTTAAGCCATGTAAAATTTGTGAAAACTTAAATAAAGGCAGTCGGTACCACCCTGAAGAGAAATGCTGGTTCAAACAGACGGAAGATAATAATACTAAAAGAAACTACAATAAAGCCATCAACAATTCAGTGATTGATGTTGAACTCAATAATGACAAAAAAAACTAATACCGACACCATTAATTAAAGTTAAACTAATATTAAATTCACATCTAGAAACATATGGAATTTATGATTCAGGCTCAAATGTTTCTATAATACATTCTAAATTAGTGAGATTAAAAGGAGAAGTTAATTCTAGATGTGATAATCTAACCACAATTAATGGTGTTAAAAAGGCAAATGGTTTGACAACTATTAAAATAAAAATATTTGATATTGAGGAAAACGCTGATGTCTATATAATTGACGGAGACGAGTTCAAATATGACTTTCTAATCGGACTAGACATTATAAAACAATTCAGACTGGTTCAAGATGAACATTTGAATATTACCCAGAAAAGAGAAGAAAAATTTAATCCCATAAATGAGGATACAAATAAAAACAATACTTCTAAGGAAGTAGAAAATGAAACAAACAAGTGTTTAATAAATTTTAATGAACACATTAAAGAGGAAGATTTCCTGATAAATATGGGTAATTTAAACATTCAACAAAAATCTGAGATATACCGGCTAATAGACACTTACAAAGGAATCTTTGCGAAGGACAAGTATGATATAGGAACTGTCAAAGAATATGAGGCACATATTGAGCTACTCATGGACAAATACTGCAGTAAAAGACCTTATAGATGTTCTATTGATGACAAAAAGGAAATAGAGGATCAAATAGCAAAGCTACTGGAAAAAAAACTCATAGAGGAATCTTATAGTCCATTTGCGGCACCAGTAACATTAGCTTTCAAAAAAGAAGATAACAGAAAATCAAGATTGTGTATAGATTTCAGAGACTTAAATAAAATTGTGGTGCCTCAAGCGCAACCATTTCCTTTGATCGATGACTTGGTGACTAAAACAAGAAACTCAGCATACTTTACGACACTAGACATTAACTCAGCTTTCTGGTCTATTCCATTAAGAGTTGAAGATAGGAAGAAGACTGGATTCGTGACCCAAGAAGGACACTATCAATGGACATGTTTACCTTTTGGTTTGAAGACGTCACCAGCTATCTTCCAAAGGATACTAAGTAACATTTTACGCAAGTATAAGCTTACTGATTTTGCAGTCAACTACATAGACGATATCCTTATATTTTCTAAAACTTTTTCCGAACACATTAGTCATCTAACACAGTTGTTAGAAGCAATAAAAAGAGAGGGTTTTAGACTGAAATTCACAAAATGTACTTTTGCTTCAGACTCTGTAAAATATCTTGGACATATAATTCATAATAATACAGTACGACCCGTGAGAGATAATTTAATTTCAATAAAACAATTCCCAACACCTAAAACTCAAAAAAATGTTAGGCAATTTTTGGGGAAAATTAACTTTTACCACGAATATATACCAAAAAGTAGTATAATGTTGGAGCCCCTTCATAATTTACTTAGGAAAAACCAGAAATTTATTTGGTCTGAAGATTGTCAAACATCATTTCAAAGAGTTAAAGATTTATTGTGCTCACAGCCCATACTTGCGATATATGATCAGAATCTGCCAATAAATATATATACTGATGCATCTTTACAAGGTTTTGGTGCTATTTTAAAACAAACACAACCAAATGGAAAAGAAAAACCAGTAGCATACTTCTCAAAAAAACTAAACCAGTTACAAAAAAAGAAAAAGGCAGTTTATTTAGAATGCTTAGCTATTAAAGAAGCAATTAAGTGCTGGCAATATTGGTTAATAGGGAAGTCATTTACGGTATACTCTGATCATAAACCATTGGAAAATTTAAATATTAAGTCTAGAACAGACGACGAACTAGGAGACCTGACATATTATTTATCACAGTACGATTTTAAAATTAAATATGCTCCGGGGAAGGATAATTTAGAGGCAGATTGTTTGAGTAGAAACCCAGTTATAGAGGCAAGTGAAGATACTGAAGAACGATTAAAAGTAGTTAACATGATAGAATTAAATGATATTATTACAGATCAGGAAAACAATGAAAATATACAAAACAATAAATTAAAATTAATATCGAAAAATAATATTTACTATAAAAAGTACAAGAAATGTAATAAAATAATTTTAACTGAAGATTTTAGTAAAAAACTTATTAAAAATGTACATGAAAAGATGTGTCATTTAGGTATTAAACAAATGCAAAATAAAATTAGCAAATTATATACAGCAAAAAATTTATCTACAAATATTAAAAAATATTGTAAAACTTGTGAAATATGCATAAAAAATAAAACAAGAGGACAGAATAGATATGGTCTCATGTCCCAATTAGGCCCTGCCACAAAACCTTTCCAAATAGTCTCTATAGACACGATTGGGGGTTTCGGTGGCTCACGTTCTACAAAAAAATACCTACACCTTTTAGTGGACCACTTTACGCGATACGCATATATTATTACTTCAAAAACGCAAAATGCTAATGATTTCGTTAGACTAATAAATAAAGTAATAGATTATGATGAGATCGAAATTCTTCTTACAGATCAATACCCGGGGATTAATTCGAAAGAATTCAAAATATTTCTAAATGATAAATCAATACAAATGATATTCACTGCCTTAAATGCCCCCTTTTCTAATGGCCTGAATGAAAGACTTAACCAAACTCTAGTAAACAAAATAAGATGTAAAATAAATGAAGATAATAATAAAAAAACTGCTTGGACAACCATTGCTCATGAATGTGTGGACAAATATAATTGTACAGAACATACAGTTACAGGATTTGCACCGAAATACCTATTAAATGGTACAGATGTGTCCTTCTTGCCAAAGGAGTTAAAAAGAGATAAAAGTGAAATTGAATGGATTACGGATAGGAAAATAGCATTCGAAAATTCAAGAAAATCACATAATTATAATAAACAATTATTTGATAAAAACAGAACTCAATTTGACTTTAATATGGGAGATATGGTCTATGTAGAAAATGGCAATAAACTTAATAGAAAAAAACTGGACGAGCTGAAAATTGGCCCATATAAAATTATTGAAAAAGTATCAAATTCAATATATAGAATTGATACGGGACATAAAAAGCCAGAGTCAAATCTTTTTCATATCAGTAAACTTATACCAATATTGGAGCCAGAAATGTTAGCATAGTTGTATGATACTAAAGAAAGATATTTCATTATAATTAACTTAGTTAAGTATGTGTGAAAATTTTAGGTGAAAATTTTCTTTTTGATGGAGGGAGATGTAAAGAAACTGTATTTCTCCAATGTACATAGTACAGCTCTTCAAGGTAAAGCAGTTACTTCCTACTAAGTAAACGCATAGATGGCGCTGTCGGTAATGGCGAAACTCTGATGTTAAAACAGAGGATCTGTCATGGCCGGCTTTGTGCACATAATGTGAAGAGAATAAAATAAGTTAAGTTACGATAAAAAGGATTTCGGAAGTAATAGACTTTAAATGTCGTTTCTTCTTTTCAGGTAAGATCTCTACTTTAAGATTACGATGTAAAAACATTGTACAATTACTTTTGTGTACGTTATTAAAAATAATATACTTCTTTTCAGAAACAACGCCATTGTTTAATTACATTTCCAAGTCCTGGTACAAGTGTCTTATATGTATTGATAGCTAATTCAGAAAATGAATCGATGTTTTAAATTTCCAACAGGTTTCCACAGGACACTGAACAAACGCTATTATGGGTCAAAAATATCAAAAAGGCAGACGACTGGTGCCCTGAAAAGTATTCAATAATATGCTCCGCACATTTTTAAGCTGTTGTTTCAGGCAAGGGTACGCACATAAGTGATTACATTCTGACGTAGTACCCACCATATTTGGTAATCATCCAATGTCATGTCAACCAGAAAGTAAATTAAGTTTAGTTTAATAATGACACTCATGTGATACTTGTGTAGAGTGATTGATTATAAAGAAGCTATCATACGAAAATTGTTAGGTATGCTTTAAGGGATGATAAGTTCCATAAATCATGTTATAATGAGGGTTTTCTGAAATGCCGTTCACCAGGGCGGCAGCACTGATGCGTCAGGTCCAGAAACTTGTCTAAATTCTCAGAGCGCCTATAGTTTCGTGTTTAAATGATTTGTACGAGTTAGTAAAATTATGTAAAAAAAATAAAATGACCTTCTAGTTAGTTTTTCTTTGAGGCTAGATAATTGTGTTTCTTAGCAGGACCTTACCGCTAAGTGGCGCCAACTAGTGGCATACGTTTTAGACATAACACTTCTTATGACATTTGACATTTTAATTAAAGAAAATATTTCATTAATTTTGTGATTTTATTTTTATCCTAAAATGTAGATTTAGAAATCATGACATATTAAGGATCGCAGAAGACTGTGATTCTGAGTAGGAAATAAGGTTTATTCCTATTTCCTATTGTATTCGCTACCTAATTTGGTAAAAATATTATTATTATCGATAAAAGCATACGATGAAGACTGGACAACACTAATAGTAATGACATTTTATCTAGTCAGGTTGGTAGCATTGTTCAAGAAAATGGAGTCATTGATATAATTCACGACCAAGTAGAGCTACCTTATTTGTCTCTTTTTCCTTATGGAATACATCTTGAGATGGTAAAGGCTGAGAATAGTTTGTTCAGGTATGTCTTAATACACGGAATCTTCCCTATATTTTATCTGTGACAGAGACCATCAGAGACGGGTGCTTCGAAGTTTGTCACTAGCATAGACATATAAAATTGATAGACCGAGTCTATTTTATCTGTGGGTGACGTCGGCAATGCCTGTCAACGATCTTTGTTTGGGTATACTAGTGCACCTAAACCGCAAATAGTAAAAGTGATTAAAATAAAGCTTTTCATGTATATTTCTGTTCGATAAGTGCACAGAATGTGATAAAAGTGATGACTTGTGTGGTTCCAGGGTGTAAAAACCGCCAGGGTTACCTGAATGAACAAAATAAAGACATTACGTTTCACCGGCAATTTAGTTTTGACTTGAATTTTAAGATTTCGAACCTTATTAAGGTAAAAGTAACTGAAAATCTTATTCAATATTTGTTGTCGGATACATATGTGTAGTTTTGTGATTAAACCATTTGTATTTACATTCGTAATGTAATTATAAATAGTGGGATTCAAACATTTGTATCGCATAGTGAGGTACTTAAGAGACCGATCGTGATATCGATAAATGTATTGATAGTCAACTCAAAAATGAATCGATGTTTTTAATGTCCAACAGGTTTCCACTGGACACTGAACAAAGGCTAACATGGGTCAAAAATATCAAAAAGGCAGACGACTGGTACCCTAAAGAGTATTCAAAATTATGCTCCGCACAATTTTAAGCTGTTGTTTCAGGCAAGGGGACGCGCATAAGTGATTACATTCTGACGTACTACCCACCATATTTGGTAATCATCCAATGTCATGTCAACCAGCAAGTAAATTAAGTTTAGTTTAATAATGACGCTCATGTGATACTTGTGTAGACTGATTAATTTAATTATAAAGAAGCCATCATACCAAAATTGTTAGGTATGCTTTAAGGAATGATAAGTCCATAAAACATGTTATAATGAGAGTTTTCTGAAATCACCAGGGCGGGAGCAGGTCCAGAAACTTGTCTAAATTCTATGTTTATAGTTTCTGGTTTAAATATTTTGTATGAGTTAAAAAAAATACATAAAAAAATTTAAATTTTATTTAAAAAAAAAAAAACATTTACTTAGTCTTTCTTTGGGGCTAGATAATTGTGTTTCTTAGCGGGACCTTACGGCTAAGTGGCGCCAACTAGTGGCATACGTTTTAGGAAACCCTCATTATGACATTTTAATTAAAGAAAATATTTCGTTAACTTTGTGATTTTATTTTTATCCTAAAATGTAGATTTTGAAATCACGATCGAAGAAGATCGTGATTTTGAGTAGGAAATAAGGTTTATTCCTACTGTATTCGCTACCTAATTTGGTAAAAATATTATTATTGACGATAAAAGTATACGATTGAAGACTGGACATCACTAATAGTAATGACATTTTATCTAGTCAGGTTGGTAGCATTGTTCAAGAAAATGGAGTCGTTGATGGAGTTCACGACCAAGTAGAGCTACTTTATTTGTCTCTTTTTCCTTATGGAATACGTCTTGAGATGGGGTGAAGGATGACAATAGTTTGTTCATGTATGTCTTAATACACGGAATCTTCCCTATATTTTATCTGTGGTCACTAGTGTCACTATAACATCTACGTGTACCTTTTGTCTGTTATTTTCTTGTACGTGCGTGTAGTAGCGCCATTATAGACTAGTGCATTTGCAAAACGCGCATGAATGAGAAGCATGAGAAGGGTACCGTCGTCACTCGTGTCACTGTCATTCATTGTCTTATATTGTCAGCTACTGTCACTTGTCTTGTCGGACGCCATGCGCGCGAATATTTGTACTTAGTTGAAGTGTTGAACCACGTTTGTATCATAATCGAAATCCAAATACTTAATGGTTTCTGGATCTATATATGTTGTCGCGTTTTAACTAATAATTTTTGGTATAGTTGTAAAATACCACAAACATTAGCGGTTGTACGACATATAGGTAGACATGTTCTAGTATTCATTATGACGCTTTTGGTTTGGTTGGAGTCCAGCCCAAAAATGCGCTTTGAATTCCATAAGTTCAAAATGAAGTAACTTCCATGTATTAGCAGAATATTCTTAGCAAAACCACTCGGTTCCCATTATCGATTTAAAAGACTTCGGCCTCTGCAGCAAAATAGTTGGCTGTAAAATGACGCAGAGTTCAGAACTTTCAGAAATTAGTCGGAATAGGTACCTACCCACTCGCTCCAACACATCCCCTAATTCTCAAAGTGGTCTGGTCTGGTCTGGTGTATCTTCTAAATCTTCTTAGTAGTCTGTGGGTCTGGTGTGCCGGCGCTGCGACTCTCGTGTCAAAGCCCGAGCTGCCTGCGCACCGATTTGAGCGCCTCACCTCTCGAGCGACGAGGCGGCCGATCCGCGATAGATGGCATTCGGGTCGCGCGCAGTCTACGCACGGACGTACGTTGCAGCGTTGCGCATTCGCTTTATCGTTCACATTATTTCAACGCTCGTTTTTTGTTCGAATCGTTTTCGTGGGCTCGCTCGACGGGAAACGCACTTTTATTTTACATTGAATACATTCTCCCGGTTAGAGGTTTTTGTTGACGATGACGTAAAAACGGTGCCGGTGACAAGGGTGATGTGAATTGTGTTGTGTTGTGATTGAGATGTGCCTTGTGTAGTTCTGGTTAGAATGGGATACGCGTCAGCTGGAACGGGGCGGGCGGCGCACGAGGCGCTGCTGGCCCGGCAGGATGCCGAGCTTCGGCTCATGGAGACAATGAAGAGGAGCCTTCAGGCTAAAATGAAGAGCGATCGGGAATACGCCCTCGCACTGTCTGCGGCAGCTGCTCAGGGCCAGAAGATGGACAAATGCGAGGAACTTAATGGTATGGTATTTTCTTTAGTACGTACGTCTTTTACACGAATAATCGATTTTTTCTCCCTTGTATTCAAACATAAACCTAATAGGTATTAGATTCTGCCTAATCAACATTCTAATAAGTATGTTAAAACAATCAGAACTGCAAATGATAAAAACAATTGATGTAATTCACGCGAACGTTAAATTTAAATTACCTACCTACATTCGTCGGAAGCTAACAAAAGCTCCCTGACCCCTGACATTTCCAATTCCATCCTACCGTCAACTAGTAAAAAAAAATATTGAGAGAGTCCGTAATT
This sequence comes from Thaumatotibia leucotreta, assembly GCA_025490895.1. Classification (NCBI taxonomy): domain Eukaryota; kingdom Metazoa; phylum Arthropoda; class Insecta; order Lepidoptera; family Tortricidae; genus Thaumatotibia; species Thaumatotibia leucotreta. Next base: position 27,410 of record JALPQI010005530.1, read on the forward strand.
TTCAAAAATGGGGCTCGATCTTAGTATCCCATATGTCCTGGATGCCTCGTTATTACTTAATGCCTAATATTGATCAGTCCCAATAGTCCCAATCCCAACTCACGGAGCGGAGATTTAATTGACTATTTCATAAATAGGTACATAGTCCTACACTTCAGTCAGAGAGGGTTGTTGTTGTTGTGGATATGACCTTACATTATGTACGTTTCGTGTCAGGCGTCTGCTCAGTTGACACAGTTGTTTCTTGGGCCCATACCTAAATAAACTATTCAAGCCTCGCATTCAGCTCTATTCTCACAACCGCCAACTGGTATCGGAGTACAAAGGATTTAACTTCCACCACAGCAACACCAGCACCACCAGTTACACCTCTTCAAATTAGGGTTGCCACTGCCAGAATCCTCAGCCTATCTCAGTCCTCAGTCCACTGCTGGTCGTAGGCTGTTATCAATGCGCATGGAAGGCATTAGGAGGCAAATGCCCATAATCGCCACGATGGGCAAGTGTGCTGCGCATCATCAATCTTATATAAATAAGTGGTCAGTGACATTTCAATTCCTTAGTCGACTCTTACGACTCCCACAGGAAGTGTTGCTAAAATATTTTCTTACTGCCATCATATTTTTTTACGGTTATGTTATGTACCATTGAGTTTCACTGATGCGATGTCTATCGCGAACGAAATATTAAAGAAAATGTATAAGAAAAGTACTGGTGGTTCGGTTTCCTGGGTCAAATATCCGGCTTTTTGACTTTAGGTTAGGACCTGGCAACTCTAGGTACGTCTTGTAAAACTTATTCTTAATTTGACGGTTGATCAACAACTGAACGTTTGCTATATTACGTAAATTAAATTTTAATATTTGTTCGCACATTCTATCAGTTAACTTTTTGTAGTAAGTAGCATAACTTTAATAAGAATTAAAAATATTGAGAATAATATCGTCATTGGGATCACATACTGTCGAGAAAAAAATTGTTACGTAATTTGTAGGTATATTACATCGTTCATTACATGAGGTGTAATCGTAATAATCTAATACCTAATTCCGAAAAGAGGAGCCAATAACTTAGACCCTTAAATCTTAATTGCATTAATTATATGTCCTCTTTCGGGATTACTTATCCGAAATTTTAAGTATTCGAAATTACCCGAAAACACCTTGGTAATTCTTTTGGCGGTCTTTAATTATCGCTACATCAAATAAATCTATATTTAATGGCCACCTACATCATAAACTTCCGAATAGGATAAAATAAAACTCTTGTCACAAAAAAAAAAATTGGTCCATTTATAAACGGCCTAACGGAACTTGTAGCGAATTTTACATCCCCTGTCCATCTGGCAGGTGACCTAGCTTTCCTAGAAAACTTAGCTACCTACCGTTAGCGATGCGTGATCTCTGTCCTAATGTCTGATTTACCATATTAATGTAGTTCAATGATACCAGAAACTAAAGTACACGAGAAAATAAACTAAGAATCGACAAGGCCCCGTTATCACCACTAATTTACTTACCTATTTACTTGAATTATAAATAGGTAAGTAAATTAGTGGTGATCTATTTACTTGAAGTCTATAGTGTTTTTTGCTTTCGCATCCACAGTTGACTGTGTTGACAACCCTAGTACCATTACCATAGAGATTACCTTCTTTACGGAGAATAATAACCCCAATTGCGAATTGCTGAGAATATAATATTCGACGCTAATTGATGGATTATCCTATAATCTTCACAACCATACTGCTGGTAATTCAACTTCGGACGGCTAATCGATTTTCTTGTTAAGTTTTCGAACCAATTTACTTACCTAACCTACATTTATCATAAATCATAAAGCAATTACAAATTCTTACCTAACTTCACCAAACCGACTGTGTTAGAAAATAGTTATACTGTAAGAAAGTGAAAAATCTTTTTATAGATGCTTATTTTTGTAAAATTCTATAGAGAAAAGCCATCAAGTGTCTTTCACTTCCAGGCTCAGTCATAGCTTCGGCCTGGCGCACCATGACTGAGGAGTGGGAGAACACCAGCCGGCAGATCAAAGCCAACGCCGAGGCTCTGGAGGCCCGCGCCCTGGACCGCCTCACGTCGCTCATGGTCGAGCGCAGGAAGGCCCGGAAAGTCTACCAAGAAGACCACGCGAAGATATCCTCGCAGTTCACACAAGTGAGTTATCCTTGTAGAAAATTCTGCCGAGAACAAAAGAAGAGCAGTGAGCTGAGTGAGCAAGTCCGCTTATCTCACTGTTTTACTTAGAGTTCTCAGTCTGGTTTATTTTTTATCTGGATTTGCATGACCGCACGTGTATCACCAAATTAATATTCGTGGTTTTGAATGACTGTGCACATTGGTTATAGAAATCGCCAGCTCTAGCCACTAGATATTATCCAATCGATTTCATTGCCAACATAGTGAGATTGTGCGTGAAATCATATCGCCTTACACTCGTAAGTTGTACTGTGGAGAGTGTTGACTGTACAAGAGATTGAGTGATTCGAAATTTATTATTAAAAATACAAGGTCTTTCAAATAAAAGTAGTGATTATGTGACTGTTCATAGTCCAGTCCCTATAAAATATAGGTATTACTTTAGGAGTATTACGTTCGTAGGTAATTATTTTAATTACCGTAACCTACCGAGGTGCCAAGTGATCTCATTTATCATTACAACAAAATACCTACAAAGTATGTACCCACGTACAGCTTTGTTTTATAGTTCTCAATAATTACCATTATTATTTTAAAGAGGAATCTAACAAAGGGGTTGCATTAATAAAGCTTATTTTGTTACTGCACGTTCTATATAATTATGTATTTCCTTTGTTAACCTACTTAATAGTTCATGAGTAAAGTTTGTCTTTGTCACCGTGCCCACACGCCGTCCAATCGAAACAATATAAACTTTCGAACGACACACGACTATGACGACTAATGTCGTAAGCCGATAAACTTATCACCGTGTCGGATCACGTCTAGCTGTCGATAAGTAACTGACTCACCCACTTACGGGTTGCGGTATAAAACCGCTCGTAAATATTTTGTAATTGACAAAGGCTTTTAGCCGTATAGTTTGTCAACAAATACTGGTTCCACGGTGTTCTGTACTTTTTATACGCAATACACTTTTTTACAATTTCCTGATTTTGATTTTGGATTAATAAACAATTCGTTTATGTTTTTATTAGGTATCGTTAAAATCTCACGACGACTATTTGCCCGATTCATTAAAGCCCGATGTTTCTTAGAAAATTAACTTGAAATCTTCCCGGTAAGTTCTCCGCCCAGTCTTGGATGTTGTTGTAATCATACTGCTCTTGCTACATTTGAATGAATGTGTTAAGTGTCGGACCGTTACGACCGGTTGGGGTAGACGACGCTTGCGTTGTAATTGAAACGTTGTATGCATGTTCGTATTTCATTGGCACATACGTGGTTTAGATCACGGGTTTTATTCCCATTCCTTCCTATCGTCGATCAAGTTGCAGCACCCTGTTCGCTCTACATAATTAGGTCTCAGGCTAAACTATATCTAGGCTAATTTAAACAGCTGTTAGAAATTTTCAACCTGTTTTAACCGTATTTTTATGTCGACTAACTGATCGCATTCGTTCCAGAAAATTATTGATGACGGTAAATGACTCGAGCTAAATTATCGGACCTGGTCATCTGTTGCTGATCGGACGATTGGACCATTAAATGCAATGCACCAGTTGTCTAAAACAGCGACAATAATTGTGTCTAGCAGTTTAGACCACGATACAAAAAGAACTTTATGTGAAAATTAACTGGCCTGTGTGTTGTCCTCGCACACGATCTTTAAACAGGTCATTATGTGTATGATAGCGAATTGCAAGGTTATAATTCCCGGTCTGCCCGCTAATCGGGCTTATTGCCAATTTTTTGGTAGCACGTTGTAAATAAAAATGCGATATTGGCGCCGAGCGGCATTTGCTTTTATAACTAGGTCTGCTTACTCAAACATCCCTTAAATTTTGTTTTGAAATCTAAACCATATTCTGCCCTATCGTAGGCAGATTTTTAGGTCCACAATTATTAAAATACGAGATCATAACATTAAGTTTTCGCTCTTGAAATCGTGACGCTGCCCTAGTATTCCAAATGCTCATTTGTAATGTTATACAACAGATGTTGGTGCTGAAATATTTACATTGTTTCAAGTTGTTCTAGTCTCCGACAGAGTTTATTTCGTGATACTTCGTTTGTTTGATTGAAGGTGGTTTTGAGATCTCGCTGACTGATCTGACCACATTCTAACGAACAAAAGCAGTAGAGTTCATAATATTATGTATTTACTACGAGTATATACTTGCAAATATCATGTTCAAAATTCTTAAAATTATCAGACTTCTCATTTTAGCCATGGACTAGTTTTTTTCAATTCTCCTGTGATATTGCCCTCGACTGTACGAGACCTATGGAGTTATTTGTATGTAGGGAATGCACTTCAGTTAATGAATGACTGACATTAGAGTCCGCAGTAACGACCTCCTGGAATGCGTGGGCCTATCCCCGTAGAATGACAATGGCTGCAGGTCATTGCCTGGTTCAAGATGAAAATTTAGCGTGACACGCGTAGTTAGATGTTAGAGAACAAAGGAATATTTATCTCAGCAAAGAAGCACGGTCTCAACTAGAAGACGATAAAGTTTGAGATAAAAACTACTGACCACCGCTTTGTGTAAACCAATTACAACGCAAATTTACCGTAATATCCTAAAAAGGAAAGCTTAGCTGAGATTGATCGGTAAACAAAGCTGCCCAGACATAACTAACAAAGTTTGATATATCCTGTCTAGTCTACGCTCTCGCTCAGGTAATCTGGGTATGTTACAGCCTAGAGAGGGACACAAGACTCACCGTGGTCTCGTGAGAGAGCCGGGTAAAGTGCCGGGATTGGCTGCAGCACCTGTCACCGTTCATTGGCCTGCGCCCGGCGCGTGCACCGACGTCTTACATGTTTTTATTGCAGTGCGATTATTTCCACTAGCTTTTTGTTGACAAATTTATGCTAGAGTTCCGATGTTGAATGTATTTATATACTCTGACATGCGCAGTAATTTAGTTCCAGTTTATTAAGGACTTGAGTTTAAATAGGAACTTACGTAACCTACAAATGTAGATCGGTTTATTATTTGAATTCCTGTATTCAGGCTCCCTTTACATAAACCTGTTTTTATTTATTATTAATTGATATCGCACATTCTACAACTTGTCGGTATTCGAATTCTACACTTTATTTTATAAATTCCCAATTAAGTATCCCATGACATTCCATAAAAAAAATGTTACGCACTACCGGACTTCCCGACGCCCCACTCTGCCCCGCAACCCCAGCGTATGACTCCAAAAGTTTAATGAGAATTGACTCATGACGTCAAACATTCTATGAACTTCAATGAGTACAGATAACGTTGATGTGTCAATGTTCTTGTTTCCGAGTAGTTGGTGCGGACGTGGCCTAGTTACGAGACTGACGAGTGACTTCGGTCGCAGATCGAGTGTCCCATCCGCGGTCGACTGAAGATGTGGGGTGGGATCTAGGCCGCGACGTCGCTTCCCTCTTGATGGGAAGTTGTCACGGTGTAGAACTAAGTATAGATATGTTTTTCCGATTAGATTCAACTTTTCTGATAATTTTGCTATGTCCCCTTATGTGATTGTGGCAAATCTCGGATTGGCCATTTTTTACACGGTACCAGAGAATATAGTATCCTCTACTATATTACTCGTGTTGCTTATAGTTCATCATCATATCTGCCGAAAGACGTCCACTCCTGGATATAGACCTCCCCTAAAATGGTCACAATCATCGGTTGCTTATATTATAATTAAACAAAAATATATTTAATTTTCAAGGGATACAGCTTGTTATTTCCTTATTTTTCTGTTTAAATTATCTTCAAGAGGAACTTAAAAAAATACCCATTGTCTAACATACCGCACACACCGTGCACATTTACTTGTTGACTTTCTTTAAATTTTAACTTACGTACCTTCTCAATCTCAAACACGGATCTTTGATGATTTTTGAGTCATGAAAACTAAGGTCGGTGTAGTAAAACTAAGGTCAATTTTCACAATACCATGAGTATCGTGACGCATTACTCGCGTCACCACTTCATCAGTCCTCATTTGTGTCGAATTTCAAAACAGTATTAGTAATGTCCCAAATGATTTTTATTATCAACAACTCTCTAATAAATGTATGTTTAGTTGTTTACATTCTAGTCTCATTGCTACTACTTACTTTATACAAAATGTACGTAAATGTAATAAAGTGGAAATTAAAAACAACCGCAGACACATTTCCAGGAAAGTGTCAAACGAACCATCAACTTCATAATAAACAATTAATCATCACCACAAAAAATATAACAAATAAAGGGACCAAGGAATGCATATGTCTTAGTAACTTAAAAAATAGTTATTCATTGATGTTTTGAGATATACTTGGATACTTCTGAATTAAAAAAAGACTAGTCAGCCACTTTCCGTGGACCTGCAGATCTGACTCTATTTAATCGTTAGGACATCAGATCTAAGACTGACTACAAAATCTTTGTTTATGATTTGGATTCAGCTGTTGTTCATGTAGGCCGAGCTGAGATGCAACTGGGCCAAACTGCCGGTTTCAAATGAGTCCTGCTATTTCTGTAAATGAATAGACGATTGTATACGTTTTGTACACGTTTGAAGTAGACAAGAGTTAATTTGACAGATTTGAATCATTAGTGGCCTGTCTTTTATGTTGTCGACATGGTTGATTGTTTGTGATGTGTGGAAGTACCTATATTATTATTGAATTAAATATACATATTTCATTATTATAATGTATATGACTAGATAACTAAGCGCCTACTTAATCATTGATTAGCTTCATAAACGGCTTAGACGATCAATCTTTTTGTTTTAGTATTTGTTAATGTATAAGGTATTATAGGTAATTACTGCAATGCTGCAATCTTGCAGAAAATGGACCTCTCGTAATCTGTGACATCTATTTTCAAAATCATACAATAAAATAAAATATGGTCCTTGTGTTCAATAATGAGACTGCGAATCAACGTATTTAGTTCGACGTGAATGTTAAACTCGGCAATATTTTTTCCTGCAAAATTTGGCGGTTATAAAAATACAAGAATACCTAAATATTGATTGCCTGATTGACGAATACCTACAATAATTATATCGTAATTATAATAGCCAGAAAATCTCTAATTTCCGTTGCTCTAAGTAGCTCTGAACTATTAAGTATTTAAATATAAGAATAACTGCACCATAATATTTGCCAACACAATAGTGTTGCTTTTGACACATTATTGATTGGATTTACATTTGGCAAACAGCCACGCATTTTCTGTGGCATATTTTAGCACAATCTTAATAAGAAACACTGGTTTACCGATATTTATATCATGAACGTTCTCACTTCCATTTCCTTGAGCTCGCTTCTTGAGTTCCTGAATTTGTTTGTACACTCGAAATTCGAAATACTATGTCAGACGCCAGGCTCATTTAAAATGATGAATTGATGATCCTTATGACATTCTTCGATCAAAATCACCTTGCATGAAAACCGAAATTTAGGCCTCATGCTTGTTTCAAACTTTACCACTAATGATTCGATGAGTTATTCCTTGAGTTTTGATTTGAAGAATGCTGATGCTGATGCAAGCTAGTGCACTGCAGACAGTGCAACCATGACCCAAGAGACCAGTAGTAGTGATAAACGAATGATTGGAAAGAGATATCATGTCACAGCAAGTCTGTTTCGATGCATCTCATTGTTATTGCGCAAGATCGCACCGTCTCATTAGTGGGCCGGCCGCGCGGGGAAAGTGAAATCAGCCGATGAGTGAAAGTCTCCCATCGCCGTTATCTAATTTTGATACTTCGGCAACAGGTTGACGTGACGTCACACCTGCTCGGGTTACGGATGCTGCAGATTAACCAAGATATTGAGGAGTCTTGACATTGAATTGAAACTAAATGTCAACGGTTGTTTGTCTTTGTACCAGCTCGTACAAATTCCTTCGTATTATTATGTGACTACGTGGAAGTATTTATATTAATTTATTATAGGCTGTGTTACGCAACTAACTACTAATAAACTTGCCTTGAAAATATCTACTGGTATCCATAGATAGGTATGTTTGTATAAAAGTAGGTATCGATATGTATTACTAAAAAAATAATTAACAAAATAATGTAGGTAACACTGTATGAGCCATTAATTGAACCAGCGAAATGTAATTCCTCAATAAGTAGGTAAATACTGCACAATTGCATATGCATGCGTAAGTTCACCGACGACACAAAGAAGCTTTATCTGCTATTCTACTACATTCCAAGCACAGTTGTTCTAAACGGTTATCCGTCAGGAATTCCTTTTACCACCGCAAATATCAAGGCTGCTATGTCTTGCAAGATAAGCAGAAGTACCTACAACAATGCGTATGCTTGTATTAGACGATAAGATAGTTTTGTAAGATTATAAATAATTCATTATTATTTGAATATTAGTTACCTACGTTATTATCTTATTATAATATCATAAGTTCAGAGAAACTTTGTTAAAAAATAATCTTAGGCTGCTATACTCGGTATCAGACACGGAAATGTGCAAAATGAAATGGGCTTGCTTGAACGCTGTTATGTTTCATACATTAAAACAATTGCTTATTAATCTTATGATTTACTAATATTATTTGATATTCCCTATATGTGTGTATACTCCCTTTCCCTAACCACCACCCGTGCCACCAGTCTCGGACAAAATAATCTTAAATGCAACAATTTGGTGTTAAGTTGTTTGTTAAATATGTATTAGAAATTCTACATTTGCGAGGTTTTTTATATAATTATAAATTATAATTGAGTATTTTATTAATATCAAAGTTCACGGACACTTTACACTCCACAATCCACTGCACTGGCACAAGCTTGGAAGATATTCTTTTTCAATTTTTGCTTCAGTTTATCGATAAAATTCATATTCGTCGATGTTTCCCAGTCCTCCTCTGGTGTTCCGGAAATCTTTCTGCCTTCCTCATTTAGGTGCGTCATCAGCTTAATGGTCCCGAAATTTTCACGAACAGTCACATTGCAATTGATGCCCACCATTTGTATTTCGCCTTCGTTCTTATCAGCATCCACGGTATTATTGTTTCCAATAATTCGTAGTCGTGTTTTGTTTTCGTGTATTTTGATAGTCAAATTGTTTCCAGTTAACGAATATTTCTTCATTGTTGATGGTTCGGATTATATCGGGCAAATGAGTGAGCGCCGGACGTTGCAGCAATTTTATTTGAGATGTTTTTCTTCGGAACGGCAATTCCAGTTAGCAGTTCTTCCCCTGTGATGCATGAGTTCACTTGTTATCGGCTTTAGGTCATATCATTGCCGATCCGTCGTGACGTAATGATTTCTTTGAGCTAATCTTAGCTTACCGTACCTATAAACTATGGTATATGGATAAAGAATAATGCCATACGAATTACATGTATGTAATTCGCAAATCTGTTCACACTTATGAATTGCAAGTAGGTAATGACAAAAAGTGATGTATTAATTTATATTAAGTTACGTATGAACTTAATTTTTTGGCTGTTGTTTCCATTGCATCGCTTGAAGTCAACCGGTTTTAATTTTGATCTTCGATTTAGCATAATTTGCAGGGATCTCACGGCCACACTGATTTTGGTTCTGTAGCCTGTAAGCGAAGGTACTAGCAGCCCTGTTCCCACGGCCGTGGCGGGCGTATTGTTGCACCCTGCTCTCAACATAGATATAGACTCAAGATCAAGGGCCTTACGTGTTTCGATTAAAATATATATTTGCTTGGCTACTTATTCGTTTGACACGACTTTAGCTAGGTTGATCGACAAAGCTAGGTTACTTGATCGTGGTTACTTTACATAGGGATACCTTTTATTACCTACCCACATGTATGTGACGATAAAATCATAATACAGTGTGTAGGCATAAATTTAGGTTTCATAGTACTACTGGTATTTACACTAGCTGCCATGTAAGTCATGTTCGACTCACTAGATCCTGCGTGCTTCTTTATAATAAGTATAACATAACAAATTAACCTATTACGCCTGGATTTCTAATTTGTTTAATTTGGTGTGTGGAAATACCTTTTACCCATATTTAGGTATGTTCCCTGTTAGTACGGTATCTGTAATCAAACTAATCAACTCATCAGTCAATCAAGGACTTTATATTAGCGAGCACTTTTCATAATACCTTGTTTAAAATATTACAAAAAAAATATTTGTTATTTTAAAGCGTTTTCACGACATGTCCCGCGTAACGTGTTTCGCTCTTTAATTTATGTGTTAATTTAGTTACAAGATGCGACTTACAGAAGTAGGAAATAGGAATATAGTCGCTTGAAAACATTTCCATGTAATAAAATCTACATTAAATTTTTATGTTCGTATTCCCTTTGACTTAGCCGCTTAAAACGTTCTAAGACTCGTCTAAGCCAGCCATATTGGTTCGTATATTCCGCCCACTTCTGAAGCGATTGGCCCGAACTTCCCAGAAATGAGACCGTGAAGCAATTTGCAGGTTTTATCGATCGATCGTTAATGTATTCTGTTTCGTCTTCGGCGATATGCAGCCAATTGCTTAAGGCCTGTACCCACTACATATCGTGGTCTGCCAATTGCTCTCAATGTTTCTAATGTTTGTATATCGTACAAAATTATATGGATCATCAAAGACTAGCTTTATTAATTAATAATAGCTAAAATTGCATTTTTTTTTGTACTAACTAAAAACTTTATCTACCATCGGAAGTTTAGTTCGCGAAAAACTGATGACAAGGATCAAAACGTTCACGTGTGCTAACATAGCGTGTGTCTTATGGTCTCTGCACTCACAAGACTATAACATTCCACCTCTTATGTACCTATTAATTAAGTATTAATAAATCTCTTTACCTGCTTCGAATCAAATCTTGTGGATGCTTATTTGTAGTTGCTGTTTATGTTACGAATACGAAGCGGTCTCCTCTCCTCAGTTTTTATTTTTATATGGCAATAAGATTGCGATCTCCGTAGCCTATCGTCCGATCTGTGTAGTGGGTGCACACCTTTACCCCGACTTTGTGATGCCGCGAGCCTCTGTTTACTTATTTTGAAGCAACCGATCTCGCGCCGCCGGTCGCTCGTTAGTTTCCAGACCTGTTATTTGCGTCTGACCGCCTCCATCGTCGATAAGTTTCAAAACCTCTTGACTTAGCTTAACATAATAGTAAAAACAATTTAACTTGGTGTGGGCTAAAGTTTAAACTTAAAGAAATGAAGTAGGATGCGAGGTGTATAAAGATTATAAAGAAGCTGTCCTGCCTTTACTTGGATTCGCCGCTTTTTCGTTGCGTGAAATTACCCTTTATATCGCAGCTGAATATTTTATTTATTTTAAATATACGTTACCGCTAAGATCACGTTTTTATAGCTATTAATCTACCTATTATAGTTGATAGCGCTATAGCTAGCCATTTTCTTTCATTTCTGATTTTCTAGATATTTACATGTATTGGTTTCGGTATCTTCAGTGAATAATGATTATACATAATGGATAATACCTATGTAAGTTGAAGTATTATTATTTTATAACACTCTACATTGTTTAAAACTATTAATTCCAAATTACATTTAATTATGATGACAAGACAACACACCGCTAACGCTAAACGTCGATATTATTAAGACAATTCGTTTTGTGACTAGAGGCTCCAACAAATAGGTAACTTAAACAAATGTGTTAGTTTTTAGTAAAACGTCCCACTTTGTCGCTTACCATAAAGACAAGATTTCCTTGTATCTTCATATGAATAAATAAACTGACCAAGCGGCTTTATGGCGAACGACAAAGTGGGACGTTTTACTAAACTCACTCACATTAATAACAAAAATAAGTCTTAATAATTGCGAACTTGGCCTTAAAATTTGAACAAGCCATAATTGTTAATTTCACTACATACATCGTCACTGAACTATTAGAGCCGTGCGTCCATCCATATAAAAGCCATATGCCCAATCAGTCGCAGTCGCAGCGAATTAATCGTGACAACAGAAATAGCTGTGGCCGTTCGTCTCGTCCTCGCTTTAGCCTTCCTGCACATTCTTGTACAATAATCATTTGAGACCTAGTTTTAAGTGTTTCATTCATGCCAGAATTTCAACCAATTTAACCCATTGTTTTCGAAATATCTCGCGCTACGCCTAAGGCATCGAAGGAATATAATGTATGCACTATTTTGTACCATATAGTGACAATGTTGCTTAGGATACTGATTCCGTAAATCGTACGTACCTAAATCAACTTATCCCTAATTTGAAATCACGCGTGATCTGTGTAAATAGCTCATTGTTCACCATAATCGACAATACGTTTTGTTGTTTAAAGTCATTGTCTGAATCCTGAACCATAATGATGCCGAATTGGATGTTGTTATTAATTCGTCGAGGTACGTCACCGCGTATTAAGTCACTTAAAGACCGGTTTTACGAATAGGTAACGTGTTCAATAAATAAATGGGAACAATTTATTACTTGCATGATATCAACACTGCTATATCATGTTCCTTAAAGTATATTTAAGCAATCGTTTTTGTGCAATAGTCACAATTAAGCTAGCGATTTCATGTAAATATGTGGTTGTTTGATCATAATATTCATTATACATTTACTGCATTTGATTCTAATTATCATTAGGTATATAATTTACTAAACAATATATGACTGCTTAATTAAATTGATAAGTAAAACTATAGAAACTGATTAGGTACTGCCTATATATAAAATATGTAGTTCAAAACGCCGGGATGTAAGTAAATAATATGCGATATAATCAGTTTCCATAATTTTATTTCCGTTATTGGTCGGGTCACGTGGGATATTAATAGAAGTTGCCTGGTATATCGGTTTTTGTTCATTTCGACTGAGCAAAGGTAAAAGGTTGCAATGCGCTTATGTTCAATAATTAAACTTTATTTTTAAATAACAGAGTTATGACAATAGTTTATTAGAGAAATTAATTATATTGGATGTAAATAAGCTTCCCTTAAATTTAACGAAAATAAAAATAAACACCCTGTATTTTATAGATTGTCGGTCTGGACTGGACTGGACAGTCTTGGTTAACAGAGGTAAGTGAAACTCACGCAATTACGAGTACTAAAGTAGAGGCATCGTAAGAAGTCTTTTTTGACAGCTCACAATAGTGTTGTGAAACGCTCGATTTTATCGTCGTAAAATTTTCAGTCAAGTGCGAAAGGGCGTTAGATCTGGTAGGTACAAACAGCAACACTCCTAACGGACCATTAAAGACAGAGCAGAGAGAAAATGAAAGAGATAAATATAGTTATATTATGTCAACTTCAAATTAAATAAAACACGGGAATGTTGATCGTTCGCACTGTTCGCAACTTGGTCGAATAATACAAATCGGGTTCCGAAATCTTATGAGACTAGTATCACGACTTCGGCCGAACTCTGCTGACCAATGGGGCAGGCATTGCTACGGTTAACCAATGATCGCTCGCGGTTTCTTCAGAAGGTGACATTACCATGGTTACGTAATAACAAAAACGTTTAACCAATGATTGATCACGATTTTTCCGGAAGCTGACGTTACTATAGTTACGTTATATATAACATCCGCTTTAGTTCTGGAGACGTCAATCTAACTTCAGAGCCGGTAATTTGACTGCTAAGCTGCTATATAGAAATTTTCGTACATTTTCCTTTCAACGGCTGTCACTGTCAGACATTTTTTCAAAGTTACAATTTCAGCCAGAAACTATCAAGTCTCTATTAAACATTTTGTATGGCTACTGACAGATTAAAGGATTATAGGTAGACTGTCAAAGGTCTATCTACCATATTTCCACAAAGGTTACATAAGTATTCAACTAACGTCAACTAAGAGATGTGATGAATTATAATAAAGACAGCAATAGCATTTGTCTCTGTCAATGAAAAAAAAAATTTATAATTGAATTATCGAGAAGATGGAATTGCATTTGTAGTGGTGTTACTAAAGCAACACTTTTAAAGTGAACCTTGTGTCTTTACGATTCGTTTACTATTAGTCGAATAATGCCAATATATGAGTCGATAAAACACACACAATAGCACACAATACATTGTAAATACGCAATACCACTACATATGCAATTCCATCTTCTCGATAATTCTACTATAACATTGCCCGATAACATGGCTATTTGTAAAAATATCTTGACTTGGAAAAATACCTCGCCTATTAATGTCAGATAAATCGGATTTCACAATCTGAAGAAACCGTGATTGAATTACTAAACGGTTTTAGACAAATCTATGAAGAACTGTCGTTATCCAGTTTCCACAAGGAACAACGACATCTAGCGTCTAATCATGGCCGATAGCTAATTCTTAATTTTCGTAGACGAAGAAATTTTTATTATGTCAACTAGTTTTCAAATACTGAAATTTTGACGCAACAAAGATTCGATGACATATCATCGGGGACCATCGGAAATGTCGCGATCGTACCTACTAACGAAAAATACCGAACCCATACTAATATTACACGACCAAATTGCATCCTTTGCCAAGTGGCTCAACATTCCTATGTAACTGACATGTGACTGTAAGTGTGATTCTCTTTCATGCAATATTTCCAATTTCTGAAGTGTATACCCAGCTGTGTTGCTGTTTGTACTTGCCATTAAAAAAGTGTTAGGTAATCCGAATATCCGAATTAAAAAAGTGTTTGGTAATCTTACTTAGAATCATTAGCAGGCATCGAAATTTTGGTGCCGGAGACGTCATAATGACGTAAAGTCGCATTTAGGTAGGATTTTTTATAGGACGGATAGGACGTGACCTCTATAAGCAAAATTCATAGCATCCACAACCTCTGTTAGCGAGAGCCTCCGTAAGTGGGATTACGTTTTACTTGAACCTGATTCATTCAGGGCCAAGGACTCAGCGTATGGGTCATGATTCAACGCTTCCGCATGGCCCGTGACTCGCATGCGAGTCATCAGTACATTCTAAATAAAATAAAAACTAAACATATATTGACACAATTATGTTTGTGTGATTGAATCTAACAACCACTTTCACAAATTACGTTTAGTCATAAAATGATGAGTACGATTTTTTAAATGAAAATGGGGTTAACTTTTACAAGTACCTTCTACTTAGTCGTTAAAAAGTTTGCCGATAAGCACTGCACGTTCGCAGCCATTTCCTGAACTATAAGTGTGGTCGCAGTTAGTAACTGTCTATCAAATAGACCTCTCAAAAATAAAACAAACAAGATAAACATCATTTCAATAGGATAATTAACTAAAAAGATACATCTTACTTTATAAATGTCCATTTCGTTTTATGGCCCTCCTGAAAAGTCGTAATTTGGTGGTTACATTAATTCATATTACAACTGACGATATGTGCGTACCTACTATTATAGCAATTATTCGTACCTCCATAAAAAAAGGTTTACTTATTTATTTCGATAGACGTATCGGTAAATTGCAGCAACAGTAGTAACATCACTATTCCGTACAGGCAACAATGAAGTTTGACATTTGCTCCATTATACTATCTGTGAACATTTACAGAACTTCATGTGCAAACAAACGTCAAAAACGACTTCTTACGATGCCTCTACTTTAGGTACAATGACGTTTCTTATCATCATAGTTTAAAGTTTTACCTCTTTAGTGGTAGGTATTTCATTCGCTAACCATACATCCATCGTTTTCTATCTAGGGGCATCTAAGTGAATTCTTGTAACGGTACATTCTATCCCCCTTTTTCATAATCGTCTCCTAACTTAACGAGCCGCTAAGTATTTTTTGTCCCTTTCGCTCTTTTGGACATATTGATAAGACCAAAAGAGATAAATAATACTTAGCGGCTTGCGAAGTTAGCAGATTTCGTTTAATAAATAAGGGGCCAAAGATACAAGTTTCTACAACGCGCTTACATCCAAAGGTTGCAAGCTTTATAACTGCTTAGTGCTAAACTAGGTAGTATATGTAGACAGTACTCTTGTTTACCACTAACCTAGTATAAAGTCCATTACACTATCTATTCGGTGCTGGCTCCTGGCCGAGGCGGTGTTTCTCGGAACCCGGTGTCTCTAAATAGTTCGTTGCACTGTCCGCCGCGGCAATGAACAACTTGTAGGGACATAAATTGCGGTAAAGAGACGGTCAGAGTACAAGTACATATTTCAAACAGCTAAAAGAACATTAGGTACCTACTTACAAGTCCTTCAAGAAAAGATACATACATGTGAAAAGTCACCGAAAAACGTTTGACTTTTCAAAGATTTTTATGTCTTTGAGAAAATTTAGGCACCTACGAGTAAATTAACTAGGTGTATCTATAGTCAAGTTGGGTAAGAGAAATAGGGGCAACTGAAATGCTTCATATATAAATTCGGTCCGGGGGAAGTAGAATGTATTTAATATGTTTCACTCACCTACGTAACTTGACTTCAGAACTTATGTTTGTTCCTGTAGATAATTAATAACTTCATTCATTATTATTTAATTAATTGTTGAACGGAAATATCAATGAGGGTAAAATATTTGTAGAAGTATCCTTATAAAATTTTCTGAGGAAGGAAGTTATGTAAAATAGCATCATACATGATACATTTTAAGGGAGGGTTTGCCCGAATGTAATCCTGATTTATTCTATAACTAGCGACCCGCCCCGGCTTCGCACGGGTACTATACCTACATAAAAACCTTCCTCTTGAATTACTCTACCTATAAAAAAAATCTCATCAAAATCCGTTGCGTAGTTTTAAAGATTTAAGCGTACAAAGGGACATAGGGACAGAAAAAGTGACTTTATTTTATACTATGTAGTGATTGTATCGTATAAAACTTTTGATGCATTTCTATCTAAATCATTAAAAAAAAAAAGCAAAAATAGTTTTAATACTGTTGTAATACGCATTTACATCTAATTTCAGGTTGCATAAACAATTTCTGTAGCAAGTAATGGAAGCAATTTGTTAAAATTATATCCTCCACTGGTGTATAAAGAGTGCGGCAGAGATCTTTGCGGGCACTAGAAAACTACGAAACGGATTGGGAGGTAACAGCTGACCACGATGACGCTAGACAATGACCAAAATTTACAGTGATAATATTTTTAGATATTTTTTGAATAACTCTTGAGTGCAATCGCGTATATTTCGTAATTTGCCATAGTGACAACCAATACAAGATAGAACACTACCTAATAGGGGTTGCTCTGTGCTCTTCTCTTTTGGAGAAAGTAAATCAGGATTACTTACGCATTAAACAAAAAAAATATCTTTTTATGCCGGCTTTGAAGTTATAAATTGTTAAGTAGTAAGTTAAGTTAGTAAGTTATTATGTGGTTCTTAATATAATCTTCCTAAACTAGACTGACTTATTGAGGGCGAGTAATTGTTAGTCTAGCCGTGATAAACTGATAATGATAAACCTTACTTTACTCCGAGTTCTAAAGATAAACTTGTAATTTTGGTATCATTTACGAGTACACTCTACTGACGAACGGTATATGACACCTATCTAGTATACAGGGCGTCCCATGACTATGGGACATGAAGTATTATACAGGGTGACATCGGGGTCGTGATCCAAACTGTGAGAAACGTGTTAAGATAGTCTTCCTAAACAATGTTCTCTATGGGACCTATATGAACAAACTTACTTTTTTTACGACTAGTAAAGTTCGTGTTCATTAATATGTATACATTTCTCCATACTAATCCTTTCCAAATGTGTTTACATAATTATGAAACGAGACTGGAAGTTATGAACACTTCCGCACCGTTCGGTATGGAAACAGTTTTTTTTTTTCGCGATATTCATATTTGTTCCATGGGAAACCTTGTTGAGAATGACCATCTTAACACGTTTCTCACAGTTTGGATCACGACTCCGATGTCACCCAGTATTATTTGCCTTTAAAAATAACATAAAGTCTTCTATCAGCGAAATATCATATCTATGATATTTCGTCAGTTGACAAGCTAAACTCACTAAGTAACAAATACCTACCTACTTGAAATAAAGCTCTCTTATCTCAGTTCTGATTTAATACAATAATAATAGTGAGTTTTGCTTGTCAGCCGACGATTTAAGGTACTTTCCCTTCATGTCCCAAAGTGTTGGGACACCCGGTATAAGTACTTAATCATATTTTTAATATATCGATGGTGTTTGGTTGGTCTGTGTGTTGATTACACAGCTCCCCACCCCGGATGTTTGTAAATAATTCGAATGCGTGACAGCAACATTGACTAACCTAACACATACGCTGGCTCTGTTTATAAATAATTGTTTACAAGTCATCGATGACGATCGTTTCAACTTCAACGGTATTGTGCCCTTCACCGGTCAATTAGAATTATATAGCAAAAAAAAAAATGAATTAATGTTAAAGGATGGTTTGGTGTGACTTGAAATGTGAAGTCAAAACAGGAAATTAACTCATATTTTAACGACAAAGGAGACTTAATTTCGTAAACTTACGTTAAATATTGCCCAGCCAGTGTGCTAATCATGAGCTATATCGCCATGAGTTTAACGCAGGCTTACATTCTATACCTCTAGCTCACACCAATACACGAGTATAAGCAGGATGGAGAGTAGGGTGGTCCTTATTTTTGCATTTTTGTAGGATCTTCGAACCAATAAAGGAGCTCTTTGCCCTGCCGATTGCAACTTTCTATGGGACACCCTCTCATTTTGTTATTTGATAAATAAACCATACCTATTTGTTTTTTTTTAAATTATTGTACACAAAAAATAGGGGTCGCTACCTCCTTTATTGGTTCGAACATCCTACAAAATTGCAAAAATAAGAACCACCCTAATGGATAGAAAGTAGTTCTGCGTTAAAACTGCGTCGGCAGCTCAAGGTAAACAAACTGATGTTCTGGGCTTCTGGGCAGACGTGACCCCCTGGTCGCATAAAGACTGGCGAGAAAATCAACTGCTAAAACAATTGCTATTGTTAGGTAATACAAACGCATCAAAAACTAGGTTGAAATCAGAATAAATTCGGATTGAAATCATCGGAAAGTCTTTTTTCAGTTGAACGGGAATTCCAGGAATAAACCACAACATTTCTCGCACCTACCATCGTAAAGCATTATTAAATCACATCATCACATCCTTTATAAATATTTACGGCTAATGATAACACTTGCATGAATTCCAAGAGGTTAATCGCAAGAAAAACACAGAGTCGCGTAAATAGTCTTATCGTAACAAGGTAGATCCTTATCGTCAAAATAGACGATATAGTCCATTATATTACGGCAACGTATGTATGGGAAAAGTTCACATTCGGATACCAGCACCAAATTTTAGTATGTTGTTAAATATGTCATTCTGTATCCAAAACTGTCGGGAGACACTCTCTCAAAGGTCAAGGTCACCAGTAATGACGTCCTCAAAATGGCTGCTGCCTAATTTTGAAAAGCGCTTATTTGTTCCTCAACCGCCCAACATACACCATTGTGTGTAGTATCAATTGAAAGGTTATTAAATATGCTCTAACTTTGTCTTTTTGTGTTATAGCGTACATCTAAAAATAAAAAAAATATCGTTGAAAGAATAAAAATATTTTTTTACTCTTTTCGTACAATGTACATTTCATCGGGAAACAAGCGGTATTAGAAAAAAATATTGTACAACATAAATGTAGCTAAATAATAATCCTAAAATAAACAGTTTAAATCATCGAAATCGGTTGAAAATAAACAAAGTTATGTCATTTTCTATATTCCGCGGCAAACGCCATACACCCGCCATCCGCCCGCCCGCCAGTTCGAAAATGTTAATTGCACCCAAACTATGCAATTGATTTACACTGATAAGATATGAACTAAAAGCCAATTAATTATACAAATACTAGTTGTCTTAAAAATACTGTTGTTATTAAAATAAAATACATAATTTAAGAAAAAAACAAATTGAAAGACATAGGTACTTAGAGTAAGGTAGGAAAAAGGTAACAAATTGATAATAATAACTTCTAACTATCAATGAAAGAATATTATGTTATGCATCTATATATTTCAAGGATTTATTCTGAACAGTAAATTCTGGAGTAAGTTCCTTCACATACACAAAGAAGAGTGCAATTTAAAACGTTTTTTACGCATACGCCAACATGGACAAGGCAAGTTCTTTCTTCTTTTTTCCAGCTCCAATCGCAGGGATCAATTTTCTTGTGGATAAGGCAAGGCACTTCGTCCATTTCTTCGTTTGTTTGTAGCATGGTTCGCTTTAGATGTTGAGTCATCAGTTTCAGTGCATCTTTTGTTGGTGAGATGCTTTCAATACTCATACTCAATACTCAATCATTTATTGCTTCCACACAGTTTACAAGGTATTATGTGAACATAAAGTGTTTACCGCTATTTAGTTAGCTTTATTTTTAATGAAAACATTCCGTCTTGCTATAATTAATTATTATATCATTTGTAGTCTCTCTTGACATTCGTCATCCAAGTGGTGGACGATCTTCCTCTTTCCCTCTTTCCAGTAGCCATGGACAGATAGTTTATCACGACATGACTGTCCGGTCGGCGAAGGACGTGACCTTACCATCTTAGCTTATTTTTACAATCTTGAAACTAACCCTTACATTACATAAGTGGCGAACGCAGTCCTTGAGCGTGTCTCCGCCTATCTATCGTAGCATACGATGTATGTGATAGAGTATCGAGTAAACTGAAAGAAATAGAAGCGGAGAGAGAGTGGAAAGAGGGAACCACTTCCAGGCAAGCTAAAATGACGTGAGGAGAACCCGATACTTTACGAAGTTGGAAAAAATTTACTTGAGGATGTTGATCAGAATTATTTCGAGAAACAACACCCTCAACAGGTATCTTAAGGTGATGGGAATAAGTAATTAAGCAGCCTGTCCACATTACGGGAGAGACGAAACTAGTCAGCATGTTCTGGTAGAATGCATTTTGTAGATACGCAGCGGCATTATGTGTTTGGCAGGTATCCCTGCAACTTATCGGTGTTCTTTCTCCTCACTCATGGACGTGTCGACGTCCATGAGTTCTTCCCTGGGGTCGCCCAGGGATATTCTACGGTTCTGCAAAAATACAATGAGGCTAGAAGAAAATAATGTGGTAACGCAGCCGTGACATTAACCTACGGCTCCAGCAACGGGAAAAGAATGAATGAGCACACCAGATACTCGACAGCCCACTCGATTCCGGCCGAAACATAACATAACATGCGATGAAAAGCAATCAGAGACATATCAGCAATGAACGGATCGCATAAGAAATTAATTAAACTTACAGGCAAAGTCTCTTCAAACAAGCTAACGATCTTATCATCGTATATCGAGAACATGTAAATCCTTTCCAGGGCAAGCAACTCTAAACATCAAAGTTTCCGTCCCTCTAAAAAAACCCTCGTCCTCATGTATGGTAGTTATTTGTTTCAGCGGCGGCTGTGTGTAAAATAATATTCTGGCATAGGCTTGTTCGCGTGAAGACGAGAGCATAGTCACGGAGGAAGAAGTGAGGACTTTACCTTTATATGTATTACAGTTGTCATTCCAACGGAATATTCATTATTAGTTGAAACAATTCTGCTGTTACGAACTGATGTAAGCTGCTTGCCCTGGAAAACGAATCGTGCTTTATATTGTTAGCTTGTGTGAACAAACTTTGCCTGTAGGTAAGTTTGATTATTTTTTTATGCGATCCGTCCATTGCTGAAATATCTGGGATTGCTTCTAATCGCATACTTCGTTTGCTACGATGGGCAGGAGGAGTCGCGCTCACGGCCAGAGTTCACAACAAGCATGTAAAGAGGAGTTTCAAGGTTGTAAAAATAAGCTAAGATGGTAAGGTCACGTCCTTCGCCGACCGGACAGTCATGTCGTGATAAACTATCTGTCCATGGCTACTGGAAAGAGGAAGGCCGTCCACCACTTGGATGACGAATGTCCAGAGATACTACAAATTATATAACAATTAATTATAGCCAGACGGAATGATTTCATATGAATATAAAGCTATCGAAAGCATCTCACCTTAATTTATGATCTCACCAACTAAAGATGCACTGAAACTGAATCAACATCTGAAGCGGACCATTCTACAAACAAACGAAGATATGGACGAAGTGCCTTGCCTTATCCACAAGAAAATTGATCCCTGCTATTGGAGCTGGAAAAAGAAGAGAAAGTATTTGTCTATATTCCAGTTCCATTGTGGAAAACGATTCCTGATGCAAGTGCTAGTTGCAAAGAACTTGTGCCTTGTCCAGGTCCACATTGGCGTATGCGTAAAAAACGTTTTAAATTACACTTTTCTTTGTGTATGTGAAGGAACTTGCTCCAGAATTTACTGTTCAGAATAAAACCTTGAAATATATTATACATAATATTCTTTTATTGATAGTTAGAAGTTATTATTATTCATTTGATACCTTTTTTCTACCTTACTTTTTTTTATTTGTTTTTTTTTTCTTAAATTATGTATTTTATTTTAATAACAACAGTATTTTTAAAACAACTAGTATTTGTATAATTAATTGGCTTTTAGTTCATATCTTATCAGTATAAATCATTTGCATAGTTTGGGTGCAATTTACATTTTCGAACTGGCGGGCGGGCGGATGGCGGGTGTATGGCGTTTGCCGCGGAATATAGAAAATGACATAACTTTGTTTATTTTCAACCGATTTCGATGATTTAAACTGTATATTTTACAATAATAGTTTGGCTACATTTATGTAGTACAACATTTTTTTCTAATACCGCTTGTTTCCTGATGAAATGTACATTGTACAAAAAAGGTAAAAAAAAAATTATTCTATCAACGATATTTTTTTTATTTCTAGATGTACGCTATAACATGGAAAGACAAAGTTAGAGCATATTTAATGACCTTTCGATTGATACTACACACAATGGTATACGTTGGGCGGTTGAGGAACAAATAAGCGCTTTTTGAAATTAGGCACTAGGCATTTTGATGACGTCATTACTGGTGACCTTGACCTTTGAGAGAGTGTCTCCCGGCAGTTTTGGATACAGAATGCCATATTTAACAACATACTAAAATTTGGTGCTGGTATCCGAATGTGAACTTTTTTTCCGTAATATAGTGGACTAATATAATAATACTGTAACCAGAGTGAATTCTTTTTTCCGTACTAATGTCATAATAGAATTGAATCGTGAGTGTGGTGGGAAGCCGTCTCGTACTGGACAAACGAGTTACTCATAATGATTATAATTAATTAAAATTACATCATTTGAACAATAACATCACCTAGTTACTTACTCATATTTCGTACGCTGGTAGTTGAGAATCTGGGACAGTTGGTCAGATGAGACAATTAAGAGATATCTATGAAATAATAAAGGCATATATTTAAATTGTACCTAGTGTTTATTCAAACTTAATGGTTTTTTTGTATGTTATTTTATTATGATGATGAATTGGGCTAGATACATAAGTACTGATATGGAAATAAAGTACTAAATAGTCGCCTATAATCTTAATCGTTCTAAATGAAAGTGGTTGACCCACGTTTGATTGAGCGATCCCTTTGACAATATAATATGGAGGATTACACGGAATGATCATATTATCTAGTCACTTTTTTCAGAAAATAGAGTTTCAATCCGAAAATGTATAGCTCACTACTATCTATTTATTGGAATAGGTCTCACTCATGTTTCTGTAAAAACTGACAAACTGTATGATTGGTATGTCGTCGCGAGATAGATTTTCCATCTTTTACTAACTATATGAATAAAAGAGGGATGGATAGGATAGTCTATCTAGCGGCGACATACTTTCGCACTAATCATGTGCTAAGCCCCCTGGCATGGTTAGATTGGTTAGCGACAGCGACAAACTGAAATATGTCAAACCAAAGAGAATAAAATCACTACGTTTTAAGAGACGGCACTCTTATCTTATTTTGTGCCAACGTACACAATACAATGTCAATACTACCAACTTAAAAAAGCAACACTAGAGCTCGACACTCACTACACTTACTGTTTATCGATATCGATAAAAGTGCAATAATAGGCATGATGACTGGCAAGTCAAATCAGCATCTTTTTTCGAACTGTCAAAACGATCACCACTATGGAATTTTATATGAAATACTCAAAAGTGACGTCACGTTTGAGTACTGCCAAATGACCTACTCTTTTAAGTTCTTTTCAATTTATTAAATAGAAGTTCTGTACAAAAAATACTGCAATCTACGTCTTAGTAATAATTTCTTCGTGTATCATGTCGTGCATAATGTTAAATAATTTATTTTAACTACAGTCATCATCCCTATTTTGCTGCACCTACCGTAATATTGAATTTATATTACCATAAAATAATGAATGGGTAAAATAAAATAAGGCTATAACACAATATTTATTATTATTTATTTATTTAATATAACACAAAAATATTTTTATTGTATAGGTATTTTTATTTCATTTTCTTAGTAGGTTATGGGCCCAATCGTAAATATTATACTATGGAATGGCGATTTTGTTTTTCAGGAGTCTATAAGCAATGTAACCACTTAAATATACAATGGGTTGATTTTCAATTCCTGTTAAATCTATTTCGAATTGCTTCTCAAAATCGTTTTCATGAATTAAAAGGTGATACTCTCTTCTGTATTCGTTCTCCGTCCGATCCTCTTCTTCGATAATAAATAATAATAATAATAATAATAATCAGTCTTTTGTCAGGAGGCAACAAAGTGCGCGCCTTCAACGCCTGGGTAATACCCATACTCACATACTCCTTTGGCATACTAAGGTGGACTCAGACCGAGCTGGACGCCCTGGATCGAAGGGTCCGTACACTGCTTACCGCACATCGAATGTTACACCCGCGCTCATCAGTTATGAGATTGTACATCCCGCGTAAATGTGGAGGCCGCGGCTTCTTAAATGCCAAAGACCTCCACAACCGCGAGGTGTACAATCTTAGAAACTATTTTCTTAACAATGAGTGCGGGATGCATCGAGATGTGGTGGCAGTAGACCGGAACCTCACGCCGCTCTCCTTGGCAAAAGAGAACTGGCGCAGACCTGTGGTGCTAAGCACCGAGGACCGCAAGGCGGTATGGAAGAGCAAGGAGCTACACGGGCGGTTCTACAGGGCCCTCACGGGACCTGACGTAGATCTGCTCGCGTCGGTGAACTGGCTACGATTCGGGGACCTCTTTGGAGAAACCGAGGGTTTTGCCTGTGCAATTGCTGACGAGGTTATCATGACGAATAACTACCGGAAGTATATCCTGAAGGACGGTACGGTCGACATTTGTCGGGCATGCCGCCGTCCCGGTGAGTCACTCAGGCATATTATTTCCGGTTGTTCTCAGATTGTTAACACCGAGTACTTGCACAGACACAACCTCGTAGCCAGGATTATACACCAGCAGCTTGCTCTTCAATACGGCCTCGTGGGCTTCGAAGTGCCTTACTATAAGTACACACCTGCGGCAGTTCTCGAAAATGGTCGTGCCACGCTCTATTGGGATCGATCTATCATCACGGACAGGACTATTGTAGCCAATAAGCCTGATATCGTGCTGATAGATCGATCGCAACGCCGGGCAATGCTCATCGACATCACCATCCCCCATGACGAGAACCTCGTGAAGGCCGAGAAGGACAAAGCCAGTAAGTACCTTGACTTGGCTCACGAGGTAACCGACATGTGGGACGTTGATTCGGCGATCATTGTGCCGATAGTTGTTTCTGCGAATGGTCTCATAGCGAAGAGCCTCGATCAACACCTCAAGAGGCTCTCGCTAGGTGGTTGGATCAAGGGTCAGATGCAGAAGGCGGTAATCCTGGACACGGCGCGCATAGTCCGGCGGTTCCTCTCCCTGTAGCCCTAACCACCGGCAGCTTGGGCCCGCTCCGCTGCCGGCGGCCCTCTAGGTTAGGTTTTTTATAATGTGTTTATATGTTTTGTATCTTTTTTGTATGTTGTATTGTATTTTACTTTTATAATCATATTGTAAAACACCTAACCCGAGACACATAATGAATAAAGAGGAATAATAATAATAATAAGCCTTTTATTATTCCATATCTAAAAAAATTACATATTTTTTTGTGAAGTTTAGGTTATTTGACATGGATCCCTTGTCGGGTGTAGGCCTCCACCATCTCTTTCCATTTGTTCCTGTCTCTTCCAAGTATCATCCAGTTTTTTCCCGCTATTTTCCACAGATCTTCTGCCCAACGCTTCTTTCCTTTTGTTATATGGGCCTTTCCATTGTGTGGCTGTTATTGTCCATCTGCTGTCTGTCATACGTGAAACGTGCCCTGCCCACCTCCATTTCATTCGCAGAGCATGGGTCAGCGCGTCATTGACTTTCGTCTTTTGTCTTATAATTGTGCTGTTTATTTTGTGGATTTTCCTTATGTTCAAAGTACTTCTTTCCATGCCTCTTTGGCAAGCAATTATTTTTGATTTGATTTTACTTGTGTGAACCCATGTCTGAGAACCATAGGTTAGACAGGGCAGAAGACATGTGTCCATTACAGTTTTTTTCAAGCCGAGACTGTAGGTACCTTTTAAAATTTCTTTGTGTGTCCAAAATTTCTTCCAAGTCAGGGCTATACGCCTGTTTATTTCTTCTTCAGTACTGTCTGTGTTGAATGATACTTGCTTCCCAAGATAGATGTAACTGTTCACATATTCTATCTGTTTCCCTCTTAATAATAATAATAATAACCCCGCGGGGGGCAGCTTGTGGCGAGCTGACGGTGAGTGGCGACACCGCGGACCCCTATTCCAGAGGGCCCTTTTATATGGCCCTCGCCTCTGTGCTTGCCTTGACCGGCCGGCCAGAGTGGATTCGCAAGAGCGGGACCTATGCTCCAGGTTGGAAGTGTAAAATGTCATAACGCCGGCGGCCCTTGAACGGATTACCGGGATCTGGCTACCGCAGTCTCACCTCTCGACAACCTCAAAGCCACTCTGAAGTGTTGCGCTATTGTCGCACTGTGCGTGCGGCCGTTTGTAGGGCCCACTAAATGAGTTGGCGAGTCACCACCTGCCTTTTTACAATTTTGAGACTGATTGTCACGGCAGGTGTCCGCTAGTATCCTCCCATAACCCAGTATCCAGTCCATCCATTATACCAACCATAGCCCATGACCTTAGTTTCCATCGCAGTCACAGTGCTGCACTGCAATAGTCTTTGCACCTGGCGGGGACCATCTCCGGACGTATCATATTGTGCGCTCGGGGGATGGTATCCGCCATGTGTATCCTTTGCTCTATATTAATTGTCTTAAAGGGCCTCTGCGCTGTTGGCTTCGGCCCCACGCATGCCTCCCAAAGGCCCGGGACCCCATGGTCCCGAGATATGGTAAAGACATAATAATAATAATAATAAAAACGTTTATTCATGAAAAAAATAACAGCTTGTTACAATCTTCACACCCTCCGCCAAACTGTAAGACAGTTTGTTGGCAGAAACAGTCTCCCTTACTTATACAATACTGTTATGTTATCTGTCTTGTTAACTATATCTTATATTTATTTATAAACTGTATTTTAATCTTTAATAACAATTAAGTTTAGCTTAAATTAATTTGAGTTTCCAACTGTTGCAACATATGCTTTTTTAATTTTGATTTAAATACATTTTTGCTAGAACTCTTTCTAATATCTAAAGGTATCTTGTTGTAGATACTAGGAACTAGGTAGGATCTGGTCCTCTTACCATAATAATTAACTACTCTAGGTACAACCACTTCATTGGCTAACTTTCTGCACAGAAGTGGATTACTGACATGGACTTTAAACTCATTTGGTTCATATTGTTCCACTGCAATCTGGAAAGATACCCTCTCATTGACCGGCAGCATGTTACATTTTAGAAATAACCTATTATAATCTTCTCTACACAATTGTTTTGACTTTTTATCTACTAAAGCTTTCATAAATCTAATCTGTAGGTATTTGATTTTGTCAAGATAAGTTTTAAATGTTCTACCATATGTGCTCAGTCCATAAGAAAGTATCGAGTCAGTGAGTGCATAATACACAGTATACAGAGTTGCTATATCAGTGAAAAACCTGAGATGGTGGAACTTCACAAGCACGGCTCTGAGTTTCTCGCACACCACCTCCACATGTGCATTCCATGTAAAGCGGGAGTCTATTGTCAGCCCCAGGTACTTGTATCTTTCCACCACCTCAAGCCTTTCACAGTGACAGGAGGATTGGACTCCACTATGTAGACAATCATAATCATGGCCAGTAATTATTGGAGCTCTTGTTATACATTTGTTATAGGGCGAATAGATGTGCATACATTTGGTTTTTGCAATATTGATTATGATACCATTATCATGCGCCCACCTAATGATATTGTTTAGATCATCCTGAATACAGTATTCTATTTCTTTAATATCTTTACTAGAGTATACTAAACAGGTGTCATCTGCATACATATAAGTTCGACAATGCTCAACCACATTACACATGCTATTTACGTGCATGATGTATCCCACGGGGCCGTACACAGAACCAGTGGGCACCCCACAGGTCACCCGCGCACTGCTGCCTGTCACGCCGCAAACGGCAGTCCTCAACGTCCGCTCAGACAGATAGGCCTGCAGCCACTTATTGACCGGGCCGCTGACTCCACACTCATCCATGGCGCACAGCAGCTGGTGGTGATCCAGTGTGTCAAAAGCTTTTTTGAAATCAATGTAGACCACCACCACCTGCTGCCTACCGTCAAGACTGCCGTTAACGTCGTCAGCAAACCGTGCTAGCGCTGTCGCTGTGCTGCGGCCTCGTCGGAACCCATGCTGTGCATCATGTAATATATTATTTTTGTCCAAGAAACTACTTATTTGTTCTACTATGTATTTTTCTACTATTTTATTTATAACAGACAATATTGCTATTGGTCTATAATTTGTGTAATCAAAGTGAGAACCTTGCTTATAAATTGGCCTTATTAGTGCAGTTTTTAATTCTGATGGATATAAACTTTTCTGAATACACAAGTTGATAAACAGAGCAATAACTGGGCTTATTTTTAACTTAACAAATTTTATATCACGGGCGCGTATTCTGTCCTCACCAGGTGCTTTATCAATACTTAAACTGCTTATTATCTTATTTATATCAAAATGTGTGGCTTTCCTAAGTCGCATTGACAGTTGTGATTTATTTACATAATTTTCTCTGTTTAAAAACCTGTGGTTACAATTATGTTTTATGTCTAATATTTCCTGTGTAAATGTAGTCGAGAATGTATTACAAATGTTAAGTAAAGTTTCATTTTTTCCTAAATATTTCCCTATTACATCATCCAGACTGGTGCCAATCCTGCCCGTCCAGCTGTTAATTTTGTTCCATATTTTCTTTATGTCTCCTTTACATTGTAAAATTTCCTCCCTTCTGTGCTTATTTCTGGCAGTATTTATGCATTTATTCACCTTATTCCTATATTTATTATATTCTAGGCGCATATTCATGTCAAATGGTTTGCTTTTCCATCTGTGAAATAGTTTATCCCTGTATCTAATCATTAATTTCAGATTTTTATCTATCCATGGTTTAGAAACCCTCTTGTTAGATTTTGTATATTTAATCATTGAACTATCATAAATACTGCCAAAAACAGATTTAATTTTCTCATAAAGCAACAAAGGACAGTCAAATACCATTAGCTCATGCCATGGATACTCATCCAACTTCTTCTCAACACTATTATTACACAAGCGCACACTTTCACACTTTTTAAATCTATTACCCGCAACACTTTCACTATTGTCATATCTCACTCCAATTAGATAGTGGTCTGAGATCTTACAAGTTAGCAAAAAGGACGAAACACAAGGTGCAGCTACTCGGATCCATATGTGGTCTAGGCAAGAACGTGCAATCTTCTCATTGTACATTTCTTCACGCGTATAGTCTGTGATTGCACATTGAAGACCCATCTCACTCATAATGTCAACGTATCGCGCAGTGGTGCTATCCATTGTAGGATCCTTAAGGTCGATGTTCATGTCACCCAACACAATAACGTCGCACTGCGGCGGTATACTCTTCAACAGCTCTTACATTTATTTGTGGTTGGTTGGGGCTATTTGTCATTATTTTGGTTTTCTCAGTGTTTAACTCGGATCTATATCTGGATCCCTAACGTTTTTTGACCTATTTTTACATTCACTAACGTTTTATGTCCGAATGATCATTTGTCCTAACGCTCATATGCCATATTTTTAATTTTCCTAATATCGTATGGATGATTTTTGTTTTCCCTAATGCGTTATATCCTAATTATCATTTTCCATATCAATTATTTATCCTAACGTTATATGCAATAATAGTCATGTATCATAATTGTCAGTAAGCCTAATGATCGATAAATCCTAATAATCGTATTTCCTAACTCTGTATGGCCTATTGCAGTTTATCCTATATCTGTAAGCTGCTGACCTGACGGGTCAGAGTATAGCAAAGGGGGCGCGGGAAATTTTTTGATGGGGGTGGTGTCATTATAACACATATTTTTTTAAGCTATCGTATATTTATGCTACCGTATAGAGGACGCTAAAATAAGCATGTTTTGTATGGACAACTTGTCTAACTTTATAATTACCAAGATATCCAAAACCAAATTTTGGGTCTATATCGGGTGGCATAATGTTTTTATTTCGAAAAATTTTTCGCATAACATCTTTACGCCGAAAAATAAATGGCATAAACATTGTTGCGCATATTTTTGCTATGCCGAAATTGTTAATCCTAACTTGGTTGTTCCTAAATATTGTTTGTCCTAATGATTTTCGTGTCTAATGTATATCTATCGAAAAATTATTGTGCATAATGGTGATGTTCCTACTATTTAATGTACTAATAGTGATAACCTACCTTTAACTAGCTTTAAAAATATTTTTTTATTCCTTATACTTAACTATTACTAAATAATTCGCCCTGTTGTCCAAAGAATTTAAGTGAGCAATTTTGACCTGGGAACCGGTCGACGAAGCCCCGCTGCGCGGGGCTTCTATTTCCGCTCTAAGGGATAAAAGGTGCCTAACGAACCTATCCAGGGTAAGGTAGGGGATGTTCAGATTATCCCTTTTTTAATGCGGGGGGCTTCGCCCCCCGAGCCCCCCTGATGGGGGGCTTCGCCCCCCCGTTCCCCCTTTTTTTTGGCTTTGTAAGTATGAGGATGTGTAAACAATTTATTAAAAATACTTAACTATTTAAAGACTACGCCATTCACTCCGCCCTAGTTTCGAAACCTAACCAATCCACGTCGGTTTTACCCTGGTTTATTACTTGAACATTTTTTTTAACTATTCACCCTGTTGTTCAAATGTTTTGCATGTTGTTATTAAAATGCCTTTTTGAATGAAATTTCGGACATGATAAAAGTAGGCGCAGTGAAAATTGACAGTTCGAGTAGTAGGGAAAATAATATTTATTACAATGAACATTAGGAATATTAGGATTATTATGCTTTAGATCATTCGACATTCGAGTAATCAATATTAGAATAAATATGGTGTAGGTATTTTTAACGTGTATGCAAAATTAAGTAGGCTAAACAAGTAGTATGCCATGTAACATTATGCCATACATTCTCGGCCAAAAAATTTTAGGACAATCGACGTTATGCGACACGACAGGCACCCCCAAATTTTATTTAGGAGCCAATATCTCTCTAAAATTTAAAAAAAATTGTGTAACCTTTACCGACATTATGATTAAATATCGTTAGGTATGGCTATTGATCGCTAGGGCTTCTGTCTCTTAGGACAACAACATTTAGGCTAAATGACATGAGGTGAAACGTTATTAGGAATTTCGAAGAATATGGAAAATAACATTAGGGTTTTTAACAGTTATGGTAAAAAATTATTTGGGCAAGTGAGTTTTAGGACAATCATTACATTATGGAAAATGAGTGTTATTGCAACTGATCGATAGGGCTAATGCCCATTAGTGCAAAACAGTTCGGGCAAGTGATTTTAGGATAAACGATGTTAGGGATCTCGAGGGAGACCCGTTTAACTCCAAGCCTACCTTAGAACTCTCTTGGGCAAGTGCATTTAATTGTTGTTCTAGCTCCCTGGCACTCGTCGAAAATATGGAAACGTCGTCGGCAAACCTCAGGTGGCTTAGGTACTTGTTTTGTATGATTATTCCCTTCTTTTTCCAGTCCAGTTTCTTGAAAATTTCTTCCAGGATAGCAATAAACAGCTTTGGTGATAGCGGGTCACCCTGTCGAACCCCACTATTTATTGCTATTTCATTACCTCTTTTTTCAAGTTTTAATCTGCTTGTGCTGTTACTATAGAGGCTTTGGATGACGTTGATGTATTTACGGTTAATTTTGCAGGCTTTCAGTGCTTTCCAGATTGCAGTATGACTTACACAATCAAAGGCCTTGCTATAGTCTATAAAGGCTATAAAAAGCAGACTGTTGTACTCCTTATGTTTCTCAATAATTTTCTCAATAGTATGGATGTGATCCATTGTTGAGAATCCTGTTCTGAACCCGGCCTGCTCCACTGGTTGCTGAGCATCTATATTCTTGCTTATTCTTTCGAGTACGATTGAGGCAAAAAGTTTATAAATTGTTGGTATTAAGCTTATCGGTCTGTAGTTGCTGATCTCAAGTGGGTTTCCCTTTTTGTACAGAAGTATTATATCGGAGCAACCCCACTGCTTTGGTACAACTTCAGTCTCAATTACTAAGTTGAATAAGTCTGTTAGTAGGCCTCCCAGGACTGGAGATCCAAGTTTCAGTGCTTCATTGGTTATCCCATCAGGCCCCGGGCTCTTCTCTGCTTTTAATGACTTAATGTGTGCCAAGACTTCAGATTCTGTGATAGGGCAGGTAATATCTGCTTCGTCAAGATACGGAATCTCAGCCTCCGCAAGGTCTTCTTCTTCATTATGGCTCTTTCCATAGAGTTTTCTATAGAAGCTAGTTGCGGTGGCCAATATTTCTTCCCTGGATGTAGTTAATGTTTTCTGATTATCTTCTAGATTTGTGATCCAATCCCTGTGTGTTGTGAGCTGTTTTTATGCCCTTTTTGTGCATCTGAAGGTTTTGAGGTTTTTCTGAATTATGTTTTGTCTGTGTTCTTGGTAGTCTCTTTTTATTGCTTTGCTTGTTTTTTTGAATACCGCACTCAGTTCTAATTTCTGTTCTTTCGTTTTGCTTTTTAATCTTATTAACTCTGCACGCTGCCTGAGTAGGGATTTTGTTGTTTCACTAAAAATTTCGTTGCCTTTGTTTACTTCATATTTCATCTTTAAGCTTTCCAATATAGCTTTTTGGAGCTTGTCATAGTATTCTTGGGTGCTTTCCTTACAGATGTTGGTTATAGTGAGGTTATGTGTGTTTTCTTTTAGTTTTATGATAAATTTTTCTATTTCTGCCCCGGTTTTGGGTAGATTTGGTCTGTTGCAAAAATTGGCTCTGCTACTCTTAGATTGCGACAGGAGAAGTGTAGCCCGTACAAGTCTGTGGTCTGTTGGGAAGTTAATATTAGCTAGAACTTCTATATTACTGATAAGTTTTCGCTTGTTGGTAGTAGTATGAAGTCAATTTCATTCTTGGTTTTGTGATCAGGCGAACACCATGTCCACTTTCTACTTTCCTTTTTCTTGAAGAAGGTGTTCATTATTGATAAATTATGTTCATATGCATAGTTAATAAGGCATTCTCCTCTGGCATTGCGTTCGCCATAACCATGATTGCCCATTATTACGTTGTCATTTGGTGTTGGTTTTCCAATTTTTGAGTTGAAATCTCCCAACACCACCAACGTGCTGTCTGCCAGTGTATGGCCTGTCTGAAGGTTTTCGTAAAATTTTTGAAGTTCTTCTTCTGTTGAGCTTTCTGTTGGAGCATAAGTTTGTATTATGGTAATTGGTACGTTTTCGATTTCAACTTTTAATAGTGCCACTCTTTCTGAGATCCCAATAAAGTTTTTAATGACATTTTTCAGTTCTTTCCGTATAAGAAAGCCAACTCCAAACAGTCCCTTGGTCTCTCCTATGTAGCATAGAACATGGCTATTGTATTCTTCTACTTCTTTGACAGCCTAGTCTTCGCACCTCTGCTAAACCAAGTATGTCGCAGTCAATCTTTTCTAGAGCATATGTTAGCTCCAAATATCTTTCTGTGGATGACAGAGATCTGACGTTGTAAGTTCCTATTTTTAAGGTTTTTGATTTATCTAAGATCCTTTTTGGTTCTAAAGATGGAGGGTTTTGGTCTTCTTCCCCCACGGTGCCCAGCCGGCTTGGGGTGTTTGTATGTATGTTGGTTATGTCTAATTTATTTGGTTTCTTTTTCCGGTTCTGTTGTTTTATCTGATTTTGATTTTTGGAGGAGGCTGTAAGTGTTAGTTGCTATATATTTGAGTTTGTTGAGAGAGCTGAGGAAGTAGAGTTAGTTCTTGTTCGCATCAAGTCGAAAGCGTTTGTCCGGATATCCTTGGAAGTTTGATATTTCTTCGCTTGGTTGGAGTCTTGGGGCGATGTGGAGGGCATTCTCTTCCTGCTATCTCTGTCTTCTTTGACAACGAGTTTATCGTAGTTTATGTACGCGATATTCCCTTTTTCCCTCTCCTCTTGGACCCTTATTTGCAACTCCTTCCTCTTATTAACAATTTCTTTCGGGTAATCTTCGCTTGCATGAATATCTTTAAACCCTTTTTTAGCTTTCATTATTTCTCGCTTTTTTGTTTCCCTGACTAGGGAAACAAGTACTGGTCTTGTCTTTCCCTCCAGGTTTCTCCTCCCTAGTCGGTGTATTTTATTTATATCATTATCTGTTAGTTGTATGTTGAGATCGCTTTGGATTTTTTGTTTGACCACATTGCATAGTTCTTCTGAAGATTGTTCCTCTTCAATTAAGCCGAAGAGTATTATATTGTTTTCTTTATTTTTCTTTTCTAAATTAATTACTTTTTCTTCCAGTTTTTCAATTTTTTCTCGTAACTTTTTGTTTTCCTCTACCAGCGGTGACAGTTTCATATCCATTTCTTTAGATAAAGTTGCTGTGACAGAGTTATGGATACCTGCTGCTTGTTTATCCATCTCGATTTTAAGGTTATCGAAAAGTAATTGCAGTGAGCTATTCATTTTTGCGTGAAATGGAACGTAACTGGTTGTTGTTTTTGCAATGGCAACACTGACAGTGACGTTTGAGGGTGATCTTGAAAAACAATTCCTTGTATTGTTGATACTTCTAACCTCAAATATCCGTTGCGCTGTTTTTCCGCAGGATTTTTTCGCTAGTTGTGATGTTGTTTTAGTCGGATTTTACGTGTTTTCATTAAATCACTGTGTTAGGCTTCAAAATGTGTCACTTCCAACTTGGTGCAGTGTTGATTATAATTTATTTCTAAATATTTCGAGGAGCAATCGCAATAGACGTATTCGTTATCTGACAACCGGAACCATCTTCGATAATATACATCTGAAATAAAACGATTATCGATAAATTTTGTTGCACTCTATTTGTGCATTAGCTTGCCTTATTTAGACGTTTGCCATTTAAATTATTTCTTATTTCATTAGTAACTGTTATCGTTTGCAGTTAAAAATTATATATTCAATTATGAAATGAAAAAATAATTTGCTACTAATATAAAATAATTTGATACTTTTTTTTTTTTGTTGACGCAGGGGAGAATGCATTTACGCATCATCAACACGGGCTGGGGGAGCCCATGATGGTATGTGGGGCTCGCTCCTCCAGGGAGAAGAATACCCACTAAACTCCCCTGCGACGTTGCCCTCTCTTCCGTTATGGGGAGCATCTTGGGATCGTGTACATTCTACCACGATGCTCCCCCGACTGTCCCGGCTAGTATACCGGGAATACCCTCGCGCTTGAGGTGGGTTGGCAACGCTGCAACCCTTCCCTCAGACGTGCAGAGCCTACGATAGTGGGTCCCCCGCCCACAGCTTTACTGGGGAAGTTGACGGCTGATGAACAGTGCTCGTCTCCTTCCCCTCCGTCTGCGCCGGAGCGGCGGTGCGTCAGCTGAATCCTCTCGTTGTCGCTCCGCTTCCTCCTTCCTTAGCATGATTTTTTCACAAAAGTTGCTGCACGCTTTCCACGCTCTCTCGCTCTCAAGCATTTGAGCTACGACACTGTGCAGCGAGAGATCGTTCACTCCAAGAACCCTTTCCATTTCCCATCTTTCGGCCGCCCAACTGGGACATTCAGCGAGCGTATGCTGAGCCGTGTCATCGTCATTCCGACAGTGATGACAAACCGTGGTTGGTTCACGTCCTATTCTGTGCAGGTAATGGCCGAAACATCCGTGTCCGGTCATTACCTGTGTCAGTCTATAGGTCTGGTTGCCATGTCAGGTCTCAAGCCATTTGTTGAACGACGGTAAGAGTGCCGCTGTTGTGTATGTCCCATACTGAGCATCTTCTAACTGTCGTTTCCACTTGTCCCTCTCTTTTTTTTTTAATGCCTCCTTTCTCCTCGCTTCCAATTCCCTTGGGGCTAGTCGCTCTTCAGCCTCTCTGTTGGCGATCCTCTCCTGGTACCGTTCCGCTAGTGTTAATAATTTGATACTGACCTGCCTGGATCAAGAGGAAATGTTGGCAAAAATACGCCAGAAGTTCGTTTTAATCCACGCCGAACACCACACACTTCACATTTCCTTATTGATTTGCCCCCCATTTAGACCAAACATTTAAATATTTTGTATAAAACACAATAAAAACATGAACCCGGTATCCGCTTTCACAATAAACAATTATGACGGTACGTTTCTGACACTGACGTTTTACCTATTTAGGTGGTAAATAAAAGTAGGTATAATACGTCTAAGTTTGAAGGCCAGTATGATTATGTGCTAATAAAATGCAACAGTAGGCATTTTAATTCTATAAGATTATTCTTATATCTCAATGTTGGTACCAAATGCTTTCATAATTTACCTTAATATGAAGTGTCGAGGGGCTGTGTCAAACCAGAAACCAACAATTCAAAATGTCGCTAGGAAGACTAACTTTACTTACACCTCTTACACATAATGTATCCTTGATATTATTAGGTACTCTGGGGAAGTTTTAGTGATTCGTTAGTATTTGGCAGTTTTCCAAAAAAAAATCCCGAATAATAAAAATTAATGGCCATAATCGTACAAAATTTGAGTTTCCGTTACGTGACGCTTGTAGCATGTTAATACAAATAACATGACGTAATATTTTTTTTAGTACAGATGGTACCTTTTTTAGGCTCTAGCGCGAGAAGTGTGTCATTTTATGTCAGGTCCAAACTTCGGAGGGCCATCTGCACTAAAAAATGTCGTACGAGACACGTGCAAAAACGAAATTCGTAACTCGTGTCGATTTAAAACACTCCCTATAGGTCGTGTTTTAAAACATCAACATTCGTTTCGAATTTTATGTTTTTCGCACTTGTGTCGTAATTTACTATTTAAGGTATCGCACTTGTGTCGTAATTTGCTTTTTATTATCTAGAGAATCAGCTCGTGATTCTGATTCGAATGAGCCAATGCACGTCCAGATCTGGAAGAATCAGTATTTCGGGATTTTTTTGGAACACTCTCATTTTCTTTCTTATATCATATTAGACAAGACAAGAGAACGTTTCTGGTTCAGTTAGTCGTTGGGCAGCAATTGTGGGGTCAACTGAGGGGTCAATTGCCAATTTCCTCTCAGATTGCCACCGTCTAATTGCTTACTTGAGATCTGGTATGCATGATCATGATTAATTGTTAAAGCGACCCATTTAGCACCTTAAAATTGCTCGATGTCGAATTGTTTGTCGTTAAAATATGAGCCATGTAGTTTTCAAACAATAATTGCAACTTGCCACCTGTCACATTGGATAGAACTTCTGATGTACGAAAAATTATCGCAAACGACGTCATTTTCAGGACTTGAAAGAAGTGTACATTCCACCTCATAGTATTTAATTAAGCAGACACTGCTTCCTATCGTTACAAGTGTGTTAAAGACCGTGTACAAGATAACAAGGATTCAATTTGTTGTCAGCTTTAGGACCAATTTATATACATGAAGTCCCGGCTAATGCAAAAACCGATATGAAATGTGATGGATTTTAATTAATTCAATTAATAACCTTTGTGTATATTTGCTAGGTTACTTATATTTATATATCTTATACTAAAGTTATATAACTGCCATCGAAGTGTATCTTCAAAATTAGCTTATACAACATAAGTGTCTGCAAGACACTTAAAAGTAAACCAGTCAAATTGTGTGAAAAGGGAAATATCACGTGTAAAACTCTGCTGTTCGCTGTTTACCGTCAATACGATAGATTGAAGACTTTAAAAATTAAATAGATGTTCACCAAAACAAGACGGACTCCCAGACATAAAAAATCCCTTATGACATATTTACTGACGAATGAGTATTTACGAGAAATGGTTTTATTATCTATTTGTAGTAAAACAGTCGGTTGGTTTTCGAAGAATACATATAAGTTTGAATAGCTATTAGTGTTTATTTTACGATTTTGACATGAAAAACAGTTTTTCTACGACGTTCTTAAATATAATGTTCTTGTATCGATCGTACGAATTGTATCATGCCGTTTGAAAGAGATCTAAAGTCAGCATTCATTTCCTTATAATTTACTTCAAGAGTGCTATTGCTATGCCTTTCTAAGTGATCGGTCTAAGTAACCGGAATCGGCCTTGTTCTATAGTAGGTAATGACAAAGTATCTACGACAAAGAATACATGTACTGTACGGGCATTCAACAGCTCGCTAGTCAGTGGTCAGTGGTGTCAGCACGGTGGGCGATCGAAACAGAAATTACAGATTACTGGGTGCTTAGCCAAGTTGCCAATCGCCAACGCTTAAATTAATCGTCAATCGTAAACGAAAGGCAGCTAACTGTCTTTGTCGCACTAATATGAAAGAGTGACAGAGAGGGACAACACGATACGCTACTAAGTGTTAGCGATTGGCAACTTGGCTAAGCATCCTGATACTTAATACTCGTAATTTACTAATGTGGCTTTCTGGCTTTGCTCTTATGAATTCATTATAGACTTATCAATTTGGCACTCCTACGTTGTTCCAAGAGTGACTTGTTTAATGAACGAAATTATATACCATTTTAACAAGAGTTAATATATGAAGTGAACCATTATTCACATGTTTGACACAAGCTTGTTTGGTTAATGGTATTCTACGCTTAACAATTACGTATTTATATTTTATGGCGTTTCACACGCCGCCGCTGGCCGCCCACCGGAGCTGCTGCTCAGGTAGGTACCAGCTCTAACGAACTCGACGTTAAAAAAACTAAAATTGACAGCCCGCGCTCAACATAATATATTAATGAAAAGATGGGATAGAAAATGTATTGAAAAAAGATATTAGAATTTGAATTTTAAAAGGCGGCGCGTTCAAGCGGCTGCTCCGGAGTTTATTTTGTTTGAGTGTTCGAAAAAGAAAACAAAAGTGGAAGTTCTTTTACTCCTATTTGCCTCTGACCTCGGTTGTTATTGACAATGGCTGCCAGAATGAAATATGGCGCGCCGGTAACGAAAAAGAGATTAGGTGGACGATATTATTCCTCGTCTATTGTGCCATCGCCAGCGGCGGCGCTGTTTGCTGTTTCAAAAGCTTTTTACATGTTATTTTTTGGGCAACCTGTTAGACTGTGACGAAGGTTCTCTGTTTTTTTAGGGTTATCATACGGTTTATCATATTAGATGACGCCTATTTTTACGTAATTTAGAAACTATACTTTTTATCAATATTGGTTAAAATCTAATAAGTAGTAAGTGCATTCACAGAAAGCACTGATGCACTAGAGTGGAGTGGCTATAAGTTTCTTCGACGTAATTTGTGCAGCTTTTGAATGGGTCGTAATAAGAAAAGGAAGGTATTATAAAAGCGTGATTACACACGTCGTTTTATAGGGCTCGCGAGAGGTCCTCGGGCCGCGAGTCGTAATGAAGCGGCGCGTGTGGCGCAGGAGGGCTCGGGCAGACACAATATCCGCCGCCGAGCCTTCCCAGAACCGGTCCGGAGCCCGAGCGTTGCGCCGAATTTTGCTTCGGCCACTCGACCACCCATCGCCCGCGCCCCGATACTTATCGCACCTGTGTTTATGACTAGAAACGCCATACGCTTCTGATACCGTCCTCGGGCGATGGAATTGCATTGCGGCCGGACCACCCGTTGTAGTTGTCAGCGGTATGAGTTATAACGCGGTCGCTTCGGGAACTTTGTGTTTAATCTCGGTT
This sequence comes from Thaumatotibia leucotreta, assembly GCA_025490895.1. NCBI lineage: Eukaryota > Metazoa > Arthropoda > Insecta > Lepidoptera > Tortricidae > Thaumatotibia > Thaumatotibia leucotreta. The sequence continues at coordinate 67,779 of JALPQI010005530.1, forward strand.
AGTATGAATTACTCGCGCCTTGCTAAATGTTACTTGTCACCTATATTTGGTAACAATAGTTAGATTGAATCGGCATGAGGCACTGAGAGCGGAAAGGAAGGCTGCACCGCTAGTCGGTGCAACGATCCCGCCTACTTAACGTTCTACTCCTGCGCTAGTGGTGTGGTGGCGCCACATCGATACACCACCGTGTCAAAATCTTAATCATTAATCTTATTTTTACCATTAAATCTGTCGATTTCCTACCTTAATTTTTTTGTGAATCAGTTTCTTTAACTTGACAAATTGTTCTCTAGCATACGGTTTAGAACATGACATAAGCTATTGGACCGATAAATTAAAAAGTGAGTGACATGGTCGGTCGTAAAGAAGTTGCTCGTTGGCCGCGTTGTCGTGTATAAAGATGTAGATGACGCATCAACAGAGATATCTATTGGCAAACCTTTTTGTATATTTCGTCAATGTTAACATCATGCCTATATGTAATAAAGAATATAAATTTAGAATCAGTTTTGAATTTTATGTTTGTTAACGGTTTATGTAAAAAAAACAAGGTTTTAGTTTGTTGACTTGCATTTAAATAGTTTATTGCCTTTCAGTTCAAGTATTTCAGTTCACAAGTTTTATGACGGGTCCGATCTTTCTATTTTATCATCATCATAAATTTAAGAGTCAAACTCTTGTCGGCGTAACTGATGAATGTAGCTGTCTCCATCTAACTCTGTCTAAAGCCGCCTCCTTGACTTCTATTTTATAAATTTTATAATTAATTTCTGTTCCATTATATATGCAATTAAACTCATTAAACTCATTTTAATGAAGGCTGGACGACTATGGCTAAAATTCACCAGACTTTTATTCAAAAACCTTACTCTCAAGTACTAGTGGAGTTTTGCCATTACTATCCAAGAGTACCTAAGCGTTTTCTTCGAACAAAAGTTTGGTGAAATCGAACCTATGTAGAGAACTAGTCCAGGTCCAGAGTCATCAACGTATGAATATTGAACAGGTACCTAATTCACATGAAACATAACATAATATTAAGCACAACTACATAGCAGAGCAGTACACGGATTTCTATTTTTATATTCATTGTCATAATTTAAACACTTTACGTGATTACTTTTGGATTCCCGTCGTTTCTGTAAAAATACTTATTTTTTATGGCTAAAGCTCGATAATTAGCCAGCTTGGTCCCTTCCCTTGCTAATCTTGCTATGTTCATTGAGTAAACCTGTGTCGGCCGCGCAGCCGCCGGCGCGCACGATCCGTCTGCGCCTGCGCTGTTCCTCGCTGCGTGTGCTGCTTCACCTGTGTGCGTGCCTCTTGTTTGTGGTCGTAAATTTACGACTCGGCGCCGCTTGAACGTGTTTCGTTCACCATAACAGTTGTTATTTGTCTGGGGACTTTGTCTTTTATAGTTTGGCATTTAGACATGATGTCTTTTAAGGGTTATGGTTGTTATCACGGTTCCGGAGCTCTTAAGGCTTTGTGGCGAATCTGAACCTCCCATGCAATACTTAAATACTGACGAACATACATATTTTATATATACATTTTTTTCAATTGGTTGCTATAACAAAGAAAGTTTAGTAAAGTAATATGCTATTTCAATAGATAGGTATTTGAAGATGTACATACCTTAGTACGCCGTTGTAGCTTTAGTGCAATAAGAAAAATCCAAACCTACATTTGATTGATCGCAAAAAAACGTTCACACATATATATTAATATTTCTTAACACAACAAGAGACACCAAATTAGTCTTACAGAATAAATAAATAAATTGAAAATTCTTCTTTTTTCGCATTTTGATAAAATAAATGAATACCTATAGATTAAAATCATTGCATTATTAATATTGTCATGTTACATTTATGTACTATTACTGTTTAACTAACCAGGCTTGAATTAAATATTAGCACATGGTGCTGACGTTGGAACACTTGAAACTAGTTGGAACCATCGCACGAGGGAAAGTCGGCGGCAATCTGAATACTGATCGATTAAAAGTAAAAGTTCCACCCGCATATAGTATTTGGTTTTTATATAATTTACATAACGTATGTATTTCGGATGGGTTAAGTATTGCGTGGCGAATTTTAATATATTACATAAACTATCGCAATACCTTCGCCCAAGCGACGCCTCACTTTAGTGTTGAATTGAGAAGCTATTATTAGTGTCAGCAGCAAAATTGTTTTTTAGAATGAATGAAATTCGTGACAAACAGCTGATCTGACTAACAGTTTGTAGGTTAGACATTTTTGAAATTGGCATTACCTACTTGTTGGTACTAACTTTAGCATCTATTAAATCCGATCATTATAACATGCAAAACCTACATTTACATTAGGTACATAATATTAACAATTCAAGAAACATATCACCTGAAAATAATAATGTTGGTAATGACACTTATAATTTAGTTTATGATATAAATACAACTGTGGACGTCAATTCACACATCAACGAGTTTAATTAGTTGTTCAAACAGTGCCACTGCCACTTAAGTAAACCCAAACGGATAATAGACATGACAATAATAAAATTAATGTTACGTTGTATACGTGTACGTACACGTACATACATATATATACCTACCTCCCTTGTATATTATTAACAAAACTCAAAGTCTACAAAAAAATATAAACAGTTAAGAAGACTGCTGAACTACAAAGAAAAATGTTTCTTTTCTTAAATATTAAAACGATCATGGACTTCACTTCTAAAGGTGCGTTCAAACCAAAAGAGCATTCGCTGTTCTATCCCCCGCTCTACGAAATCAACCAATCACGTTTTATGTAACGATCGAATTTCGTAGAGTGGGAAACCTCCCACTCTACGTCCCAACATACAGTGGGAAACCTCCCATTCTAACCAGAATAGCGAATGTTCGCTTGGTCTGAATGCACCTTAAGATCACCACCAGACCCAACTGATTTTATAGGAGTTTCTGATCTAATTTCAACACGCTATTGGGAACAATTAAACACTGGATGTCTTAACCGTCTAATGATAAAAATGATCTTGACTACTTGGTGCACTGGAACCTGTAAAGCTAAAATGACATTTGGCAAGGCTCTCTCAGAGTTTATGTTTATTGTATGTATGTAAATTCTTTATTGCACACAAATAAAACAGGTAAAAAATACACAACAATTCAAAAAGGTACAAGGGCGAACTTATCCCTGTAAGGGATCTCTTCCAGTTAACCTTTGAGCAAAGGAGAGAACTATATGAAACAAGAGATAGACAAACAAACGTGTACAGAAAATTATTATTAATTATTATTTTTATTTATTACTGAAAAGAAAAATATATACACAACGGATAAGTAACTACCGTAAAATTTACTAGTTTTCAAATCGTTTTATAAATCATAATTCTAGGCAGCGAAGCGCTCAAAGCCTGTACGGTGCGAGTAAACAACCTAACCCAGTTTAAGCGATATCGTCGACAATGATTCCATTATTTTACGGCTTTCCTTAGCTGGTGCAACTCCGTCATAGGTACACATAACACCCTGATATAACTCAACTGTTCCGTCAAGAACTCTGTCGTAATTCATTAGCCAAGAGTGTACGGTCTTTACAACACTGGTTAGACGATAACAACAAACGTATGTAGTTTGTTTAGCTGTGCAAATAGCTGGTTGGTAGCACCACGCGCCCACTACCAAGAACTTTCCCGTTTATTTAGTTGATTAATATTTATCTTTATATGGTTTATTAAGACTCCATGCAGTGTTGATAAGGTGAAGATATCGCTTGAGCGTAGTGTTTCGTCTTGTTTAAATAAGGATATGCTCCGGAAATGTCTGATTACGAGGAACTTGGGAGGTGGTTTTATTTTCCATATTGTTTACAAACTTCATTGGATTGTAGTTTCAATTCTGCCTTAAGGTGGATTTAGACCAAACGAGCGAATTCTCATTCTATGTCCCACTCTACGAAATTAACGAATTTCGACGAATCACGTTTTGTGTAACGAGCTAATTTCGTAGAGTGAGAGATAGATTCGCTCGTTTGGTCTAAATCCACCTTTAGCTCGTACATGAGACCATTCTCAACTTACGGTATCGGGAGTACCTGGATTAATTAACAACTCGACAGACAGAACTGAATTGGTAGCTTTGTGTAAATCCCTGTGGTAGAGAAGTTCCAAAAAGTTTGTACGCAATTATTAGCGCTAAATGCATGAGTTAACGTTTTCTTATTTTGAAAAAAATAATTAAAACGTTAAACGTTAAATAAGAAATCTACTAAGACAGAGAATGTCTATACCAAACTGTTTTCGGCAGCTAATTCAATATGACTTCCGTATCTAGAAATGTCGCAAATCCATAATTTCGAATAGATTTTTCTCGGCAACGTACGTTAGTGTACACTGCCACTGGTGTAACATCACTATCTCTATTGCGAATGAAATTACATTGTTGGTAATACGAGTATTATTTGCCAAATTAAATCAGGCCAAAAGCCCTTAAATCAAACTTACGCTATATTCGATATCAGGTAGGAAGATACTAAACGACTGAAAGTAAGTACAATTATTATGAACCTAAAGGATTAAGTAGTTAGTTTGGAAGGTCCTCGTCACGCGGCGTACGCGTCGGCATGCTGTGTCAATGTCAACGCCCTAGGGTTACATTTGTTTTCCTCCTCACTTCACTTTGTTATGGCAATAATTATACCGTTACACTTGATGCTAGCTTCTGGGAGACATCGGTATTGCCACATTCTGGATGTACCCTAAATTTCTAAAGCTTTTTAAGTTCAAAGTTAAACTATAACTAGTCAATCAATTTTTATCCTGTAATAAACTTTTAAGATACCGTGTGTAAATCTAATAATGAAACTGAATGGTAAAATGGTATTAATTAGAGTATAAACTTTTAAATTAATAGGTTTTACCAACCTACACTTTCATTATGAACCCTCAATACATTTTTTAAGGTTTTCAAAGCAGCAATGTAGCTTTAAATATTGTTATGGCAGCTATGCCATCCGCCTTTGAAATTACTTGTAATTTTTTTACTTTCATTTACTGTATAAAGATAAAGATAAAGATAAAGATATTTTATTTGCTAAGGACACACAGATATACAAGTACAGATAGTAGGTACAACACGGTTTCGGAAGCAGGTATCCTGTCGTCATCCGACATGCAAATTATATTTAGAAATACAAACTACCTATATTT